>SJYV01018607.1:0-38600 GCA_006410875.1 Neotragus pygmaeus
CTGAGATAGATGCTATTAAAATGTATTTAAAGATGAAGGAATTAAGACAGAGAAATTACTGTAGCTAGCCCAAGGTCACATACCTGGTAAATGGTAGAGTCATTCTTAAAAGCAAAATAATTGAGAATCAATGCTGAAGAGATGTAGGTTGAAAGTTCATATGATCCTATAACTGAAGTCCAAGCATCAGGTGAATTCAGGCTTTGATAATTCCTGGAATATTAAATATAAGAGACATCTCTTGAAGCCTAGAAGAGCAAGTTATAAAAAATGACAAGAAAGTACTGCTTTACACAGTGGGCAGGAAATCCAAGGAATTTATTACCTTGGGAAGCTCCAGAGGCATCTAGAAGCCTGACCCAACCAGGTAAGATTGCTCTTTGGGGAGGAGGGAAAGAATATATCTCCCCTGCCGCACATATTACTTGATAGGTTAAAGAATGATGGCTTAAACAAAATATTAGTCGGGTTTAGAATAGTGATCCTATATCATTCTTGCCTTAGTAAGTTTTATTTTCCATTTTTTTTAAACTTTCTCCCCCGTGTGTGTGTGTGTCTGTGCATGTGTTAAGTCGCTTCAGTCATGTCCAAGTCATTGTGACCCCATGGACTGTAGCCACCAGGCTCCTCTGTCCATGGGATTCTCTAGGCAAGAATATTGGAGTGGGCTGCCATGCCCTTCTCCAGGGGATCTTCCCAACTCAGGAATTGAACCCACGTCACTTATGTCTCCTGCATTGACAGATAGCATCTTTACCACTAGCACCACCTGGGAAGCCTTGCTTACAGTCTAATCAAGTGGGTGGCTCCAAGGGCATCAGGAGCTGGGCAAGACACCTGCAGATGCGCTGGATCCCAGCTTAGCAGCCTCTGTTGAGTTAACCCCAGGTGGGAGCCTCTGCTCCCATGTCCCCAGTGCTTTTGATTAAGAGCCAGCCTCAGAAGACTGACAATTAACTCAGGGTCTGAAGGGATTGTTTTGAGAGCATCTACAGAAATTTGAACACCCCAGTGGGACAACTACAAGCATTTTACACAATCATGAGTTTGAAATCTGGGGGCACATCATTATGCTATTTGGCTCAAAATGTTTCCCAGTATGTTTTCTTGCAGTCTGTAAAGACTGAAACTTCAAAAGACGTTAATTAATTGCTGACAGTTTTACCAGCATGCAGTGGAAGAAAATGAACAAACAAAAGATAAAACAACTTTGGCTAAATAATTGTGCTATTGAAAAGCACTTTTTTTCACCTTTAGGTAGAAAGCGTTTCATTATAGCGTTTTCAAATATTCCCAAGGGTTTACACATATTTCAGGCCACAAAAGCTCAATTTTCTTCTTTTCCTCTTTGCCCAGTTATCTTCTCCTTTACCATTAAAGTCAGGTAAAAATAATACCTTGATATAATAATTGGTTGTAAATTAGTCATTTCGGTGAGCTATCTTGCTCCACAAACCTGTTTTATTTTTGTGGTTCCTACTTTAATAAATAATATCACTGAAGCGAGAAACCTTAGAATCCACCCAGAATTACCCATAGTCTTCCAACACACTGGCAAGTTGATCCTATCTTGGGGATATGTATCTAATACGACCACAGCCACTGAACTCACCAATGTCTTGCAACAGATACCAATATGTATTGGGTTTTTTTATTTAAAATTTTATTTCTTTATTTTTGGCTGTGCCACACATCATGTGGGATTTTAGTTCCACAACTAGGGATCAAAACCACACCCCCTGCATTGACAGGGTGAAGTCGTAACTGCTGCACCACCAGGGAAGTCTCTACCATAATTTTTAAAGACTGTCTCCATGCCACTTTTCCCTTCTTTAAGCCATTAAAGTACAATTATTTACTCCTTCATTTGTACTTTTATTTTCATATAATAGCATACTAAAATATTAAAACAAAGACGTGAACAGTCATTGGAAACAGGAGTTTGAATCTTAGCTCTGCCACCTACCCATAAGCAGGTGATATAACTTCTCTGAGCCTCGCAAGATATCTGTAAAATATGGACCCAGGAGGTTTTGTAAAGATGGAATGAGCCAGCATAGTGGTAAGCATATGATCAGTGATCAATAAATATTCATTTTCTTCCCAATATTTACTGCTGCTGTTGTTGCTGCTAAGTCGCTTCAGTTGTGTCCGACTCTGTGCGACCCCATAGACGGCAGCCCACTAGGCCCCTGTCCCTGGGATTCTCCAGGCAAGATCACTGGAGTGGGTTGCCATGTCCTTCTTCAATACTTACTGCAACCTCTGTCAACTGTGATATAACTGGTCACGACTGTGTGTGATTGTGCATATATGTGTGTATTTTGTGTGAGCTTCCTGAAGATAGGAGCCCTCCAGCACACGGTAAGTCTCAGTAAACATTCGTTATGAATTCGTTGAATTAAGTCCTAAGTCTACGTCTTTCCTTCAGTTGTGGCTCAAAAGTTAAAGCATCTGCCTCTAATGCAGGAGACCTGGGTTCGATCCCTGGGTCAGGAAGATCCCCTGGAGAAGGAAATGGCAACCCACTCCAGTTCTCTTGCCTGGAGAATCCCATGGACGGAGGAGCCTGCTGGGCTACAGTCCATGGGGTTGCAAAGAGTTGGACACGACTGAGTGACTTAACTAACTTTTCCTTCAGTTGTATTATTAACACTTGTAGTCAATAAAATTATTTTTTATTTAAATAGAGAAGTTGAGTGACTTTATTAATTTTTGTGTTTTACCTTGTTATTTTTTCTCCAAAAATTTGATGGGTAGATCAATACGTGATTATCTGAGTTCTAGCCATTAAAATAAAAAAAAAATGAAAACAACAAATAGAAACATTGAAAACAGTATCAGTATTAGGTTTCTTTTTTTAAGTCAAGTGTTTGACATCATAGAAGCTACATATATATATATATAAATATATATGTGTGTGTGTGTGTAACTATAAAACTACATTTTCTTAAGGACAGGTATTTCATATTTAAAAATATGGGCCTTAATGTTAAAATTATAGCTGAAAGGGCTAAGAGCCCAGATCCATTAATATTAGAAACGAGTGGTAGAATCTAATATCAGGAACTAATGGCTCCATAATATAAGGAACATATTTTAATTAAAAGTAAAATCCGCAGCCTATTTGAGATTAGTCTTTTAATGGTTGCCACCCAGGAGCAGGAGGAGGAGCAAGTGAAAAGAGTCCTTTCAGCATAACTGAACTCCAGTCTAAGCCAGTGGACTTTAATAGGCCAAGCCAACTTTACTGGAAAGAAATCCCATTTCCCAGAATGTGGACCTTCTTCCTGTGAGGGAATCTCCTTTCGCTAGAAGGTCCCCAACAAAAATACCGTTTCTTGAGTGTTAATATCATCTTCTACCGTGCGGCTTACTGCGTCTTGGCCAGGCTGCATATTTCCTGAGCTCCAATAGCTACTTTGAAAAATCATGGTTTCTCTTCTGTGTCTTTTCATTACTTTGTCTTTACGCCATGAATGGGCCTATGTCTCCTGGTGCCTAGGCTTGATTAAAGCAGTATGTCTCCCTCTAATTGTCCATAGGACACCACAGGGATGGCTGCATTCCTATAGGATTTCTGATTTCTGAGGAAAAGAAACCAGTTTGTGTCTCCTGTAAGCAAGAGCATCTTGTGATAATTTATTATCCATTATATATTTTGGCAGCTTTTTATTTTGGTACCATTTTTCACTTGCACAAAAGTTGCGAGGTTAGTAAGAGGAATTCCTATAAACCTTTTCCCCAGATTCAGCAGCAATGTTTACTTTCTGTCCTGTTCGCTGTGTCTGTGTTTACACATCTGTGTAGTCAGTCATTTATCTATATCTGTGTGTGTGTATCATATATCAGTCCATAGTGGATTCTTGTTATTTGCAGTAGTTATATCTTATAACTCTGGCAAGAGCACTGAATTAGTGAATACTGCATGTTCGATCTTAGTTCCTTAATACAGGGTGATACTCCTCTGAATCTCTGGCCAGAACTGTTTTTAATTAAGTGAGCAACACATGGCTTTGTATTATGTGTGTACTGTTTAAAGACAGCTCATTTGATATATAAATATTTTTATTTAAAACATTTATTAATTTATTAATAGTATAATCAATATAATCAACAGTGTCGCTTCATTAACATTGAGCTTTAAAGCTAGGGCACTATAACTCAAGCAGGAAGGAAGCTCACTAGGCATGTACTTTCTCTGTAACAAGGCACGTTACAGCCTTCTTGAATTTGGGAACACTAAACAGCACTTCTGCACTGTGACTGGAGGTCATTTTAAACATCAAAATCACCAACAAAAAGTGAAACAGTGCCCCCCAAAAGTGGCACTCGATAGAGCTGGCAAAGGACGTGTGTTTACAGCATGAGCGCTAAAGCAAGGCCAAGTGTGTCCTTGTTCTGCCTCCTCTGGGAACAGGCAAGTCAGGAGACTCCGATTTTTTGCCAGTTTGCCTATGCTTATGAATAATGGCTGAAGTACGGTGATCACTGATTTTTTGAGTTACAAATAAATATAGTGAGTAGGCAAATTCATGGAATTGGATTCTGTGAATGATGGGGATTAGCTGCATACATGTTTGACCCTTGCTGCTACTACGGCTAAGTCACTTCCATCGTGTCCGACTCTGTGTGACCCCATAGACGGCAGCCCACCAGGCTCCCCCGTCCCTGGGATTCTCCAGGCGGGAACACTGGAGTGGGTTGCCATTTCCTGCTCCAATACATGAAGTTTGACCCTTATATTTATATATTTATGTCTTTTTTTTTAACCATATGAGAGTAAGTTGGAAACATAGCTATCTACCCATAAATGAGGCATTCTCCTACAAAACCAGTACCGTGATCAAAGTCAGAAAAATTAATGGTGATAAAATACAGTCTGTTTTCCATACTGAAAGTCTATCAGCTGCCCCCATTACATCCTCTGCAGCTGTTTCTGTGTCCCCCGGTCTGGAGTTCAGTACAGGAAGCAGGATGCGTCTCCTTTCATTTCCATGGCTCTCCTCCTATAGAACAGTTTTTTTGTGCCTTTTAACGTTGATATTTTTAAACAGTTGTTTTGTACAATGTTCCTCTATTGGGCTTGTTTGGTGTCTCCACAATGAAATCGGCATGATGTGTTTTAGTAGAGCTATCGCAGAAGTACACTCTACCCTTCTCAGGGTGCCGTATCAGAGATGTATGCTACCGTGGTTTAGCTCTTGGTTAAGGTGCTGTCTGCCAAGCTTTTCTACCATTTTCCCTTTGAAATTAATAAGCAATTAATGGAGAGGAAGACACTTTGAAGCTGCATAAACATCCTGGTTCTCATTAAACTTTTACACACTGGTTTAAGCATCCTATGTGTATATATATATATATATATATGTTCTATTCTAAGGAAGAACTTCTCGATCTATTTATGTACTCTCTTTATATCTAAATGAATGTATGGATCTTTATTTTATTCAATGGGATATACGCCATTTCAATCAATATTTAACATTCAAATGTCCTAAATTTGTCCAGTGGAATCTCTTTCAAACTGGCCTGTATTCTTTCAGTACGCCTCCAGCGTTCCTTCAGCACTTCATTACTTTATGGTGCAGTAAGAGATTCCAGGCTTTTCTGAAAAAAGTATCTCTGCTTTATTTCAGCAGAGAATGGTCCTTCGAGACCAAGATTTGGGGGCTGGATATATTCAGCGCTGCTGATGGACCACTGCTGCTAGCCCCTTCATCAGAGAGCCTAGGAAGTAGATATATACAGGTGTACGTTTGTACACACACTCACATATGTCAGACATATCAGATACATAGACATCCATGTATATATACACACACATGTACATGTGTGCACACAAATTACACACACAAAGATTTTTATTTCTCTGTGTGTGTGTGTGTGTGTGTGTGTATTTATTGGTTTATACTGATGTCTCTAGTTCCAATCCAGCACTGCAGAGTGCATTCTGCTCATCCGTCTTCTCACATTTGTAACTCCTTCTCCAACAATGAGAAACCTAGCTTTCACTATCCTCAATATAGTTACACTTTTGTTCAAGCTAGAGTGTATGGAATACAGGCTTTAAATTTCTAACTCATACCACTGTGAAAGGGCTTCCCTGGTTGCTCAGAGGTTAAAGCGTCTGCCTGCAATGTGGGAGACCCGGGTTTGATCCCTGGGTCGGGAAGATCCTCTGGAGAAGGAAATGGCAGCCTACTCCAGTATTCTTGCCTGGAGAATCCCATGGATGGAAGAGCCTGGTAGGCTACAGTCCACGGGGTCACNCTGCCTGCAATGTGGGAGACCCGGGTTTGATCCCTGGGTCGGGAAGATCCTCTGGAGAAGGAAATGGCAGCCTACTCCAGTATTCTTGCCTGGAGAATCCCATGGATGGAAGAGCCTGGTAGGCTACAGTCCACGGGGTCACGAAGAGTCGGACATGGCTGAGCGACTTCACTTTCACCACTGTGAAAAAAAGGCAAACCCACAAACTGTAATTCAGTGTCTGTTTAGTGTTTTCTGTTTTAGCTTGATGCACATAGAATGGAATGCATGCATCTCCATGCATAATTCAGTGAGTTGTGATGAATGTACCCATACCCCTTGCTCTTTTTGCACATAAAACTGTCATTCATATCATGGTCCCCAAGCTTTTTTCCTGACTGCTTGCAGTTTGTAAGTTTCAGTGTGGTTTTCTTTGTATTCATCATTCTTGTGCTTTGTGTTTCAGCAAATTTGAGAACTTTTCTGCCACTCTTTCCTCAAATGTTTTTCTGTCCCCTTTTCTCTGCTTCTGTGACTCTAATGACTCACATGTTAGACTGCCTGATATTGTCCCTCTTGTCACTGAGGATAAATCCTTTTTCTCTCCTCTTCAGATTAGATGATTTCTGCTGATCTGTCTCCAGGTTCACTGATCCTATGTTTTCTGTATCAAACACTCTGCTAATTTCATCCACTGATTTCATTATGATTGAGATAAAATTGACATGAAACATAATACTGCTTTCCGGTGTGTGGCAGGAGCACTCACTATCTGTATACACTGCGGGGAAGCCGCCACCGTACGCCTGTCTGGTTACCATCTGTCACTGTACCAAAGTTACTGTTTTTTTTCGTTTTGCTTGTGATGAGAACTTTTAAGGTTTACTCTCTTGGCCATTTTTACATATTCAATACTCCAATAGCATTGACTGTAATTTCCATGCTTACATATATCCTTGTAGCTTATTGATTTCATAACTAGAAGGTTGTATCTCTTGACCTCCTTTGCTCATTTCTTATACCCTCTACCCACTTCCTTTCTGGCAGTCATCAGTCTGTGTTCTGTACCTCTGCAATTTGTTTTGTTTGTTCATTTGGTTTTTAGATTCTATGTATAGAGGAACCAGAGATCAAATTGCCAACATCTGCTGGATCATTGAAATAGCAAGAGAGTTCTAGAAAAACATCTATTTCTGATTTATTGACTATGCCAAAGCCTTTGACTGTGTGGCTCACAATAAACTGTGGGAAAGTCTGAAAGACATGGGAATACCATACCACCTAACCTGCCTTTGAGAAATGTGTATGCAGGTCAGGAAGCAACAGTTAGAACTGGACATGGAACAACAGAATTGTTCCAAATAGGAAAAGGAGTATGTNAATATACTCATGGCTTGCATTCACTAACTTTAAAAACTGAAGGCACATCTTAACAGTATTATAATTGTGATATAAATTAATTACAATTATATGAACTCTATCAGATATAATTATAATACTTATAACTTACGTATTATATTCATAAGGTAGCACAGACTCTACTGAGTCCAATCTGTTTACATACAGTTGTATTGATGACTGCAAGAAGGAAAAAAAAAACATTAATAATACACACTAAAATAAGGTAGCACTTGCAAAATACATAATGAAGTAAGTGAAAGGTAANTATTATATTCATAAGGTAGCACAGACTCTACTGAGTCCAATCTGTTTACATACAGTTGTATTGATGACTGCAAGAAGGAAAAAAAAAACATTAATAATACACACTAAAATAAGGTAGCACTTGCAAAATACATAATGAAGTAAGTGAAAGGTAACTGGGTTTATCACTCCGATCAATTTATAACTGTAATTTATAAATTTATAACTTATTGTAGTGTTATACATTTATAACACAGTACCGTTATAAATTTTAACAGTATAGCTATAAATTCATAACATTTCATTTATCTGGCATTATCAGGGTCTCTGAACATACGAATTTTTCAGATACCTCAGCCATTCTTAACTTTTTAAAATCATAGAACCCTTTGAGAATATGATTAAAACTATGGCCCATCTCCCCAGAAAAGCACACACGTTCACCAAATTCCATATTCAGCTTTAAGAGGCTTCATAGGGACCCTAGCATCTATGGAACTCAAGAACTTGAAATAATTAAGCTACCTGCATAAGTGCTTTTTTTTGCATTGTTTTAACTATTTTTATAATTATTCTAAAATACACTTCACTCTTTCCCATCTTAAACAAAACATTATGATCACAATTTAACCTTCTTTGATGACTCAGGGTCATTTTGAGCATCAGCCATTGCACTTGCTTTGGCTCTATGACATCTTCAGTATCAATTGAAATGAGAAGAGTTATTTGCCTCAAAACTGAATGGCAAGAGATGACTACTCACACCCCCACTCTACCAAAGAATATAAACTTGTTTGCAAAGATTTATGTCTCTTTCCTTATGGCTGTTGCTGTCATTAACATGTATACACTGATTTTATTTTGGTTAAAAAAAAATGCATGTGAACTCTCATTCACTCCTGGTTGGGAATGTAAAATGGTATGGCTACTTTGGAAGACAGT
This sequence comes from Neotragus pygmaeus, assembly GCA_006410875.1. Lineage (NCBI taxonomy): Eukaryota > Metazoa > Chordata > Mammalia > Artiodactyla > Bovidae > Neotragus > Neotragus pygmaeus. The sequence continues at coordinate 8,839 of SJYV01018607.1, forward strand.
TTAGCAGTTTCTCACAAAACTAAACATACTCTTACCACATGATCCAGGAATTTTGCTCCTTGGTATCTACTCAAAATAGTTGAAAACATGTCCACACAAAAAACTTACACGCAATGTTTATGGCAGCTGTATTCATCACTGTCAAAATTTGGAAGCAACCAAGGTGTCCTTTAGTAGATGAACAGATAAATGTACTGTGGCACATCTAGACAATGGAATATTATTCAGCACTAAAAAGAAATGAACTAGTCCACTATGAAAAGATAAGAAAGAGACTTTAATCATATCACTGTGTGAAACTTGCCAAGCTGAATAGGCTACATACTATATGATTTCAACTATGTGACATTCTGGAAAAGGCAGAAGTGTAGAGACAATAAATACATCACTGGTTGTCATGGGTTAAAGGGACATTAGGATAAGTGAGCAGAGAAAACAGGATTTTTAGGGTAATGAAATTACCCTGTATGATATTATAATGATGGATACACATCACTATACATTTGTTCAAACTCATAGGATGTACAACACTAAGATTAAACTGTAACGTAAACCATGGACTTTAGGTGATAATGTTATTCAGTGCAGGTTCACCAACTGTAAGAAAGGTACCTCTGGTTGGGGATGTTAATAATGGAAGAGGCTATGCATGTGGGGGGTGTGGCAAGGCATACGGTACCTCTATATACTCTCTGCTCAATTCTGCTGCGAATCTAAAACTGCTCAAAAAAATAAAGTTTATTGAAAGTATAAACGTGCACTGTTGTTCAGCTGCTCAGTTGTGTCCGACTCTTTGTGACTCCATGGACTGCAGCACACCAGGCTTCCCTGTCCTTCACCGTCTCCCAGAGTTTGATCAAATTCCTGTTCTCTGAGTCTGTGATGCCATCCAATCATCTCATCTCACTACATGATTTCTGCCTGTCTAAAATCAAGAGGCCAGACACTATCTGATTTCAGCCAATCGGAAATCAAGAGGCTGGACACTATTGAATTTAGGAAGTTTGGCATGCTAAACATAAGAAGGTACAATCTCAGAATCAAAAGTAGAACACATTCANACCATTGCCTTCTCTGACCTAGTGCTTCCTACTCACACACTGGTCCAAATGCCTCATTTAAATCTTCCTATGAGGTAAAGCCAGGTGGCGGTAGTGGTAAAGAACATGTCTGCTAACGGAGGAGGAGGCATAAGAGAGGTGGGTTCCATCCCTGAGTGGGGAAGATCTCTTGGAGGCAGGCATGGCAACCCACTCCAGTATTGTTGCCTGGAGAATCCCATGGACAGAGGAGCCTGGCAGGCTATAGTCCATAGGGTCGCAAAGACTTGGAGGTGGCACAAAGCAATTTTGTGATACATTGTTTTAAATAAGGTAGGCTTTTATTTAGTTTACTATTTTTGGCTGCACCGGGTCTTCCTTGCTGTACCAGGTCTTCCTCGCTGCACACAGGCTTTCTCTAGTTGCAGTGCACAGATTCCTCATTGCAGTGGCTTCTCTTGCTGTGGAGCATGGGCTCCAGGGTGTGCAGACTTCGCCAGTTATGACACAGGGGCTTAGTTGCCCCTCAGTATGTGGTATCTTCTCAGACTAGGGATCAAACTCATGTTCTGCATTGGCAGGCAGATTCTTAACCACTGGGAAGTGCCATTATATATTTTTACAGCAAAACCGAGGTTGCTAAGAGAGGTAAAGTGACTTGCCCAAGATCATAGTCAGAAATGAGCAGAGCCGGGTGCAGAAAGCGGATCTTCTGGCTCCCACCCTGCTCTTTGAAATCTTACGAGTCAGAGACACAGAGGAAAGTAGAGAGATAACAAGGACTGAGACCTGGGGAGGTAAAGAGAATAGAAGATAGAGACAAAGAAAGAAACAAAACGATGACCAGAGAAAGACAGCAAGGAGGGCAATTAATGGGAAAGTGAGGCACTGGAAGGCTCGAACTCTCCCTCATTTCTCATCTCTCTCACTGAATTCTCTCTTTGTCTTGCAGTTCCTCCCTTTGGGGTGGATAGCAGTCCCAGGCATGGGGCCTCCTAACCTGGGACTGGATTTGACAAGCCGACAATCCTGCTGACAGTAGCTTTTCTCAAAGAGCAGGCATCTCAAGCTTCACTGAGCTGGAGGCAGACAGAATGAGGCTGGCCCCCCAGCCAGGGGCAGAGGTGACATGGGAGGCCCTTCCCTGAGTGGAGTTTCCCAAGGTCATTCAGAAGTTGGGACAGCTTTGCTGAGTATGGGGCCAGCTAGAGGGAGGCTTATAGGCAGTCCCCACGTGGGGCGGCAGCTCCCTAATCCCCATGCTGTTCCCACCACAAGCCGAGTCTGCCCCAAGGCCCAGGCAGGGATGCAGAGTGGAGGAGGGGGAAGGAGATTCACAGGTCCTAAGAAAGAAAGATGGAGAGACAGCAAAGAGAAACACACGGTGAAGAAAAAGAGATAGGAAGAGACAAAGAGATACATAGAGCAAGATCCTGAAAATCAAAGACTGGGAGTGAGGGAGACAGAGGAGGAGAAAGAGAGGAATTGAGAAATGGGGAGAGACAGGTGTCCAAAGAGATGGAAGACAAGGAGATGCTAAAGCCAAGATGGAAATTAAGAGAGGCACAGAGCTGAAGAAAAGCAGCGATCTGAGAGGACAAAAAGAGAACTGGAGAGAAACCTCAAGAGATGAAATAGAGACAAGGCAGGAAGAGAGACATTTACAAGGATTCAGCCAAAGACAGAGACAGAGAGAAACAGAGTCTGAATTCGAGAGAGACAGAGAAAAAAAGGCACAGAAACAGGGATGAAACAAAGCCATGCCTTCATTCAACAAACATTTACTGGGTGCCCACCGTGTGCTGGGCACTATGTTAGGTGCTGGGGACACAGAAGTGAACAAAACAAAATGCCTGCTCTTTAAAAGAGCTTGAAAGGAACTTTCTTGGTGGCCCAGCGGTTAAGACTTCACCTTCCAATGCAAAGGGTGTGGGTTCGATTCTTGGTCAGGAAGCTAAGATCCCACAAATTTCATGGCCAAAAAAACCAAAACATGAAGCAGAAACGGACTTCCCTGGTGGACCAGCAGTTAAGATTCCACCTGCCAGCACCGGGGACATGGGTTTGATCCCTGGTCCTCAAAGATCCCACGTACTGTGGAGCAACTAAGCCCATGCATCACAACTACTTAGCCTGTGCTCTAGATTCTGTGCACAGCAACAAAGAAGCCACCAGCACTAGACAGTAGCCTCTGTTCTCCGTAACTAGAGAAAACCTGCATGCAGCAATGAAGACCCAGTGCAGCCCCCCAAAAAATAAGTTAAAAAAAAAAAGAGGCAATAGTGTAACAAATCCAGTAAAAACTTCTTAAAAATAGCCCGAGAAAGAGGATCCATCTGAGAATCTGGGAGGGAAGTTGGAGGGTGGAGTCCAGGAGGGCACACTTGCTGCAACCCTGCTGTCTGAAGAGTCAGCACCTCTAAACAGAGCCCCGCCCCTAAACCTCTGCCATTCACCAGAGAAAGGCTGACAGGTAGAGAGATGTGGTACACAAACAGACAGGGAGATGGGGAAGCAGAGACAGAGGGAAATTAAGGTAAAGACAAAGTGAAAGAGGCTCAGGGAGAGAAAAAGACAGACATTGAAAAGAGCACACCAGAGAGAAAATTTGTTTTCAGACACAAACAGAGGCAGACCCTGAAAGTAAACCAGAGAGAAACGGGAAGAGAGAGAAAGAGACGAACAGAGAAACAGAGGGATTGAAAGTGACAAACATTCCCAAGGCAAGCCCAGTCCTGGCCTCTGCACAGTCCCCCCATCATCACCCTGGGTCTGGGCCCTGTGCCAGGCACCTAGCGGAAGCCTGGGTCCAGCAGGGCAGGGTGGGCAGGAGCGTGGGCCACATTCCTGAACAGTCTGTCCCAAGTACAGACTCAGCCACATCCCCCACCCCTGGCCCATCCAGCCCTGGGTCTGCCCCAGCCCACCCTACCCCAGCCCATACTCCCAGGGCCAGCCAGAGTGAGGGCAAGTTTGTCTGCCATCGTGGTCTGGCTTCAGGTGGAGGTGCCCACTGAGGGGCCTGGGGACCTGGAGACCAGGGGTGTAGCAGCAAGGGTGTAGGACATTTGGGGCATCTGGGAGCCAGGACATTGGGAACAGAGATGGAAGAGTTCAGGACAGGGCCTAAGTATGGAGATTCAGGGGGATCAACTGTGGGAAGGTACCCAGGAGTCAGGATAGGCACAGAAGTGCCAGGCTGAGCGGCACTAGGGGGCTCCTAGTGAGCTTCTAGAAGACAGGTACAGCATACAAGGCTCCAAGAGCAATGAGTGTGGAATTGACAAGGGCTCAGGTGTTGAGTCCTTAGGTAACACAGGCATGGAGCACAGGTGCCGGAGTCCAGCTCCAGCAGCCAGGGAATCAGCCTGAAGGGGTGAGCCGTGTCGGTGGACAATGATGTAGCCTCTGACTCGAGGTATAGGACTACATGTTTATTTTAAGCCTCAGGTTTTCTTTTATACTTTGACAAAAGCATTTGGTCAGAGGTTTGACATTTTTAGTTTTCCCCACCCAGATTTATTGTCTCCAGAAATCATTGTTGCCCTACAGAGTTCCTGCTTCAGGGATTCTCTCAGAATCAGCTTTACTATCTATTATCTACTTCCTCTTATGTGTCTTATACTTAACTTGTGATTACATTGTAACTCATGTCATTCTTCAGTTTATTTTTTATCTTTCTAAATCCTATTTGCCCCTAGCATCTTAAGATCATTATCTCCTAAAAAGGCTTCTAGCTATTCTTAATTCTTCCTAAACCGTAAGCTCAGCAAACTTCTTTTGCCATAAATATTTCCCTCACAAACAGGTCTCAGATAACAATCCTTCCCATGGCCTCAAGCTGCGGCCTACGTGCTCATCCTGGAACATTCTTTGTAAAGATCCTTGAACAAATGTCAATGGTTACTTTATATTTTCTGGTCACAACTGCAGAAGGCTTTGTGCTTTCTCTTGCTTCTCTCAAGAACAATAAGCACTTTAACATTTTTTCCAGCCAACTCAACCAAAGAAAGGAAAGAACAAGTCAGAATCACAAGGCCTNTGAACAAATGTCAATGGTTACTTTATATTTTCTGGTCACAACTGCAGAAGGCTTTGTGCTTTCTCTTGCTTCTCTCAAGAACAATAAGCACTTTAACATTTTTTCCAGCCAACTCAACCAAAGAAAGGAAAGAACAAGTCAGAATCACAAGGCCTAACTCCTTCATCTTGGGACCGTACCTGCGGGATGAGGAGAGGGGGTTGGAGCCATTCCTCCATTTTGTCACTAATGCCTAACACAGCTCCCGACACACAGGAGCGCCAGGCTAGAGCACACATCACTAGGGGTGTTTTATGAAGTTTATTTAGGAATCAGGGTGTATTCAGGAATCAGAAGTACAAGGTACAGGACTTCCCTGGCAGTCCAGTGATTAAGAATCCGACTACCAATGCAGAGGGCACAGGTTCGATTCCTGGTGCAGGAAGATCCCACATGCCACGGGCAACTACCTTCGAGTTGCAACTACTAGAGCCTGGGCACGCTAGGGCCTGTGCTCTGCAGCAAGAGAAGCCACTGCAATGTGAAGCCCGTGCACCGCAACTGGAGAGCAGCCTCTGCTTGCCACAACTAGAGGAAGTATCCTAGTAGCAACAAAGACCCAGTGCAGCCAATTAATTTTTTTTTTTAAANGAGAATCCCATGGACAGAGGAGCCTGGCAGGCTACAGTCCATGGGGTTGCACAGAGTCAGACATGACTGCAATGACTTAGTATGCATGCATGTCTTGGCTATTGTGAATAGTGCTGCTATGAGCATAGAGGTGTGTGTATAGTTGAGTCTTAGCTTCATTCAGATACATGCCCAGGAGTGCAATTGCTGGATCATATAGTAACTCTATTTTTAGTTTTCTGAGAAGTCTCTATACTGTTTTCCATAGTGGCTACATCAACATACAATCTCACCAACAGTGTAGGAAGGTTTCCTCTTCCCTACACCCTCTCGAGCATTTGTTATTTGTAGACTTTTTGATGATGGCCTTTCTGACTTGTGTAAGGTGTTACCTCATTGTACTTTTGATTTACATTTCCTTAATAATTAGCGGGGGTGCAGGAGTGCCTAGAGGAGCTATTCCATGTTCAAGGTCAGGAGAGGCAGCGGTGATGAGATACCCTTAGTCCAAGGTAAGGAGCAGCGGCAGCGCTTTGCTGGAGCAGCCGTGAAGAGATACCCCACGTCCAAGGTAAGAGAACTCAAGTAAGATGGTAGGTGTTGCAAGAGGGCATCAGAGGGCAGACACACTGAAACCATAATCACAGANCCAACCAGTCCATCCTAGAGGAAATCGGTCCTGAATGCTCAATCAAAGTACTGATGCTGAAGCTGAAACTCCAATACTTTGGCCATCTGATGAGAAGAGCTGACTCATCTGATAAAACACTGATGCTGGGAAAGATTGGGCAGGAGGAGAAGGGAATGACAGAGGATGAGATGGCTGGATGGCATCACTGACTCAATGGACATGAGTTTGAGTGAGCTCCAGGAGTTGGTGATGGACAGGGAGGCCTGGCGTGCTGCAGTCCATGGGGTCTCAAAGAGTCGGACACGACTGAGCGACTGAACTGAACTGATAAATGTGGTCTCGTGGTATTTGTCTTCCTCCGTCTTATTTCATTTAGTAAAATACCCTCAAGATCCATCTATTTTTTCCCAAATGGCAAGATTTCCTTTTTGATGGCCACTGTTCCATTTTTAATGCGAGCCACATCTGCTGAGAGGCACTTCAGTTGCTTCCCTACCTTGACTGCTGTAAATAATGCTGTGATGAACACGGGGGTGCCTTTACCTTTTTGAATTAATGTCTTTTTTTTTCCAGCTAAATACCCACCTGTGGAATTGCTAGATCATATGGTAAATCCCAGGGACGGGGGAGCCTGGTGGGCTGCCGTCTACAGGGTCGCACAGAGTCGGACACGACTGAAGCGACTTAGCAGCAGCAGCAGCAGCATGGTAATTCTATTTTCTAATTTTCTGAGGTACTTCTGTTCTGTTTTTCATGGTGCCTGCACCAATTTACATTCCCACCAGTAGTGCACAAGTGTTCCCTTTCCTCCACACCCTTGCCAACAACTGTTATTTATTGCCATCCTAACAAGTGTGAGATGATATTTCATGGTGGTTGGGATTTGCATTTCCCTGATAATTAGTGACATTGAACATCTTTTCATGTTCCTGTTGGCCATCTGTATGTTTTCTTTGGAAAGATGTCTATTTAGATACACTGCCCATGCTTTAATTGGACTGTTTGTTTGTTTTTGCTATTGAGTTGTATGAATTCTTTTTATATTTTAGGTATTAATTTCATCATAAATATGGTTTGCAAATAATTTTCTCCCATTCAGTGAGCTGCCTTTATGTTTTGTCGATGGTTTCCTTTGCTGTGTAGAAGCTTTTTAGATTTTGGTAGTCTAACGTGTTCATTTTTGTTTTCATTGCCTTTGCTTTTGGTATCAAATTTAGAAAAAAAAAAAGATTGCCAAGTCCTTAAGTCAATGAGCTAATTATCAGTATTTTCTTTTAGAAGATTTTTGGTTTCAGGTCTTACATTCAAGTATTTAATCCATTTTGAGTTAATGTTTGTGTATGGTGTAAGACAGTGGCCTAGTTTCATTCTTCTGAATGTGGCTGTCTTCATCCCCTGATTTTTAAAATTTCTCATATTGTACTATTGGGTTTCCATTGTTTGCAGTTTTTATTTCTCTGGTGAAATTCTCTGTTTTTTCACTCTATATTTTTCTGAGTCCTCAAAAAATTTATAATATCTGCTTTATATTCTGACCTCCCTGTATATTTCAGTTGGCATCTGACAGCCAATATCTCACTTCATTGTGAATCATATTTTTCTATGTTTTTCTTATCTAGGAATTTTTGTTTTACAAAAAGAAAACTGTGTATAAAACATTCTAGAGAGTAATTATGTTATCTTCTCCTGGAGAACGTTTGTAATTGTTGTATCAAGAGTGAATTTGTCTGGACTCAAACTCTAAAAGCTAGTTCCCTGACAGTTGGCAGCAGCTAAAATCTCAACGAGTTTGTCAGGTTTTGTAAGACACTTAGGAGTCTGAGCTGTTTATAGAGTGGAGCTCAACCAAGGGTTTGGACGATTTTACAGGCAGAATCCTGGACCTCCTCATCCGATGACTCTTTTCCAGGGTTCCCTTTAATAGATTCTAGGTGCTGTGACAGTCTTGAAACCCAGCCACTAAGACCCACGCTTTCTGCCTAAGGTCTGAACATCACACACTGTGCAGAGTGAGGACTTCGGCACACGAAACGCTTGATAAAGCTGAAGCTGCCATGTGAACGCTTCTGTTCTAAAGGTTGACTCTCTTTCAGTTTCTTCTTGCCTCTGACCATTTCTTTTCTCTCATTTTATACAGTGTCTATAATCTTATCTGCAGGAGTTTTCATCCAATACTAGCTTCTCTGCCATCTCCAGAAGTAAAATTCTATTAACTTTTAATGAGATAATATTTGTTGTTTTTATTTCTTGTTGTTGTTGTTAAGAAAATTTTTGTGGCTTTATTGTATCATGGGGCTTACCAGGTGGTACAGTGGTAAAGAATCTTCCTGTCAAGGTAGGAGATGCTAGAGACAGAGGTTCGATCCCTGGGTTGGGAAAATCCCCTGGAGAAGGAGATGGCAACCCACTCCAGAATTCTTGCCTGGAGAATCCCATGGACAGAAGAGCCTGGAGGGTTACAGTTGGACATGACTGAGAATGCACGTCGTATCATGAGGCATTGAAACATCTGATCAAATCAATATCTGGGTGGTGAGGCAGATGCTTCATCCTTCACTTCTTTTGGTTCTAGAGCGACTTATCGGTAGGTTTAAAAAAAGCCCATCTTTGGCACTACTTAAGTCTTTCCAAGGCATGTGGGAGCACAACCCGAACGTCTGCCAGATGCAACTAGTCTAGCGTCCAAACCTCACGCACACTTCCTCAGTTTCAGGGGCGTTTCCTGGGGCTCTAGCCCTTGCTGCTTGCCCTCTGCACTCGACGTTATGGAATTGGGAGCACAAAAGCGTCCTGACCGCTCTAATTGCCTTATATGTCTTTCATTAATTACTTCACTGTAAATATAACTGTGTTCACGCTCGATTATCCTGTGTCATAGGGGCGCTTAGAATCTGGCTATGTATTTTACTATAATTGCTTTGAATCCTCCGAGCTCCATGGTTAATTTATGACTAGGTTCTGTTCACTTTATTATTTATTTACTTATTTACTTTGGTTCATTTTATATTAATCCTCCCTCAGCCTTCTAAGTAGTTAGATACCTTTTACTTTCCCTCACTTAGTTGTCTTTTTTATTTTTTTCCTCTTAGGGGGAGTGTACTCTCTTTTTTCCCAAAAGCCTAGCATCAATTTTCTTCTCCTTTTTATTTTTATCTTAGATTAAAAAAAAAAAAAATTCTGGCAGACTGCCTCTGCTTAGAAGTTACGTTAATGACTCAATTTCAGGAATCCTTCCAATTTACTTTGGGCTTCATGGAAGATTTAATTAAGTAAAAGAAAATTATGATGAAAATATAACACAGAGGACATCAGAAGGAACAAGCAAATTGGGTTTTGACTAGTCTACAGACCATTCATCAACAAGTGATCCTTGAAGATACAGAAACTCAAAATACCTTGAATTAGAAATTAAAACCTGTCTACTAAATAATAATAGCAAGGAAGGAAAAGTGCTGACCTTATCTTTGCTAGTTCCGCTCCTCTTTACTTCCTGTGTGCACATCATGGCATTTCTGAAGCGTAACATCCGGATGACCCCGTTAGCTGTTTTTTTTCTCCTCCTGTCTTTCTCTGCTTCTTTTGTCATAGTCCTTTGGTCACTGGATGTTCCAGTGCTAATTCTCTTTATTACCTTTATTTTAGTCCAGTCCCGAAATTTCCCCCAACAGATGCTTCTCTCCTCCAGCAAAATTACCCCACATGAACTCTTGATGGCTGTTCCACAGTCTCCCTGTCTTAGGCATCTTCCTGTCCTACAGCTGGAGACTGTCTGCTCACTCAGGGGTCAGAAACTCCATGCCTAAGCAGGAGTGTGAAGATCCACACTGAAGGCACAATATCTGTTTGTTCTCAACAGTTAGTTCTCAACCTCAGCTGATGGCACAAAATGAATATCAACAGCAGGATTCTGAAGAGGGTCACATACTTGGCCCACGCCAAAGAACGAGATTTGGTGTAGACGATGCTGAGCCCCAAAGTGGGGGTAGGACAGAGGACAGGGTGTGAGGTTTGATGGGCGGCAGAAACGGACCAAGGCGCAGCCGCAGCGCAGCAAGGGGCGACGAGAACTTCAGGCTGTGTTGCTGCGAGGCTGTTTGTGGCTGCCTCAGTGAGAACTGTTTGTTAACATGGCTTGTCCTGGTGTCAGGCAACCAGAGGGCCCCTCTCAGCTGTCAGTTTCTCTAATAAAGAACAGAAAAACCTGCACTAGACTTCGGGATTGACTTTTCAGGAACTGCTGCAAGCCTGCAAGTGCCAACCTATAAATATTTTTGAAAATAAGAGGTGAGAGTCTCTTTCATATTGGTTCTTTTAATCTGTTCACACCAATATCATCCAAGTGAATAGAGCAGAACTTCAGTGATAAAGCATGCTCTTGACGGTAACAGTCTAAAATTTAACTTTATTTTGCATCTTTATATGGTTTTGCATGGAAAGTTCTAGAGAGTTGCCATGACTGATCAAAATCTTGTCTCTCTGAAATGTTTGATTTATACGGATTCTTTTCCATAACAATTAAATGATTTTTAAAAATTAAACTGCCCTTCTTTGCCAAGATGATAGCAATCTTTTTTAGTCCATCTTATAATTTGTCTCTGAAATGCCTGTCTTCATAACATGCTGATCATTAGAGTAATGCATATTTGATGAAAACGGGTAATAAATAACATTTCAAAGTCTATTTCTAGGCACTGATTGATGTACATGTTGTTTTGTCCTGTGTTAATGGCCGTGTCTTACTTTTTCTAGTTTTTGGCAGCACCCGCTGAGGAGTGAATGAGAACTGACCTGTTTTGAAATCCTCTTCCAGAAATAAAATTCTCCTCCTGTTACTTTTGTGGCTGGGGAGGGAATTTGGCACACATATTGCCATTCATTTGCAAATGTAAAGTCGCCACTTGACAGCCTATTCACTCCAAGGAGGACACAGTCTATCAAACCAGATCAAGGGTACTTTTTATAGACTCACAAACATTTCTTTTTATGTACATACATAAAAGGAGGCGATAAGAACGGAATCTCCCTCACTGGGAAAAGTCCCCTAAGTAAAAATACCCAGTTCCATGAAATGAATTGATCATAAAGGGGAAGCGCTCTAGCAAAAGAGCCGCTAAGAGACTCGGGTTGAACTGATATACACTGCGCGCGGGCCAGTACTATCAACAGACTCCCCTGTGCGCTCTTTTGGGATGAGCCCGTTCAGGAGAATCTTTAACGAGCACTTTACCCATTCTTACACATCACTTTCATGGAGCCACTGGCTGTTTGCGCGGGGATGTTACACCCCCGGGAAAGGAGACGCTCTGCGCGGGCCTCAATCTGCCTTCGCTGTCCTAGCGCATGGGCCCACGTGGCGCCGGGGGCGGGACCTGCGCACCCTGACCCCACCAGATCGCAGCTGCAGGTCAGCGCGACGACCAGTGAATTGTATATCAGCAAACTGGAAAACATACTGGAAGCCCTATCAATGGTCTGATCCAGTTTTCAATTTTTTTTTTTTTTTTTTTTTAGCACCAACTACTCACCTTTTTCTTGTAGGAACAGCTTGTGAGTTCCAGCGTTGTAAGTGGCTGGGGTCACCTGTTTCTCCTTTTCTTGCTGACTTCCTGTTTTTTGAAACTTAATATATGTCAAATAGAGCACCATTGAGACTGATGGTCAGGAAAGAAGAATAAAAAGGGTAGAAGAGAGAGGGAGTCAAAGCTCGTGGAAATAGATAACAAGAACAATATGTAAATTAAATCTGACAAGTGGTCACCTACATACTGGATTTAACTGTATCATCTCGGCATTGCTTCCAATTCTAAAATATCTGAAAGTTGCCAAGAACGTTCTCCTTTAGTTGGCTGCCAACCGTGAGATAAGCAGGTAAACTTTTTTCATTTTTCTTTTGGGGAATATGTCCACTTTCTTAAATCTTATTTAATCCCTGTATTAGATAAAGAATGTACTTTGGTGAATAAGATGTTGGATATTATTATTCTGGGATCCTTCCACAAAATTGTTTCCAAACATGAGCAATAGTGTCCTTTGGTCTCTCTTTAGCCATTAGCTATTCTCCTTTTGCTTCTTTGGCCTACAAACCACTAGAGATATCATAGATTCCAAGGACATTTTTCCTTTCAGCCATCCTAATATAATGTTTGAAACAGTCAAATTCACTCTTCATTTGTTAGTATTCATTTATTTGCCAGCTTTTCTCGACCACAGTCAATTTCCATTATTCAACTAATCCCTCAATCAATCAGATTAAAAATTATATCTTTACTACTAATACATGTCCAATACTAGGAGCTGTAATGAAATTCAGAAAAATCTAACCATGTTCTGACTTCTAATGGGCATGGTACCACAGTTGACTCTAACCCAGCCACAGAGTTGATTCTCTGTAAATCCTGAGTGTTATACTAGAAATTCACAACCATCAGACCCTATGCACATCCCTAAGTGTACACTATGAGGATTAAGAAATGACTGAAAAACTAAGCGTTTGGGCTCAGTGGTTGAAATATGCCCCTTAAGTATTTAATTTACATTTTAATTTACGTTCATTGGTCATCAATGGTGTCTCAGTGGTAAAGAATCCGCTTCAATGCAGGAGACCAGCTTCTACCCCCTGGTCAGGAAGATCCTTTGGAGAAGGAATGGCAACCCACTCCAGTGTTCTTGCCTGAAGAATCCCATGGACAGGGGAGCCTGGTGGGATACAGTCCATGCGGTCGCAAGTAGTTGGACACAACTGAACAATTAAACTTTCACTTTAAATGTGTACTTATAAATGGCAGTAAAGATGCAGACTGGGCATTTATTAAAGTGGACATTTAGCTTAAATAATGTGAAATTTAAGAAACTGTTAATTCAATTACTGCAGAAGAGAAGATAGAGATTTTGGAAAAGTTGGACATCGTCTTTTCTTTTAAATTATACATTGAAAAAAATATATATGCCTTAAAGCCTGAATCACTGAAATTTAAGGCTGAAAGTACTTATCTCCAGGGCAAAGGACACACCATTTTGACTGAGGAGATTTTGGTGAAACAGCCTAATTCAATTCCTAAATAATTCCTTCCATTGTATGAGATGCCACTATAATTTACTACTGCTTTGTTACTATTAAGTTAGAAATACCGCCTAAAAAATAGCAATTATACTTGCTTACATATATAGCATATATACACACAATATACCAATAGCTCTCTATATATCCATTACATAACACATATATATAATTTTATCTAATAAATATCATGGGGTGGTCCATAAAAGTTGCCCTATAGAATAATGCAATAATATTAAAACACAAAAGAAATAATTGTCATGCTATCGGTCTTGAACACTGATTTGAGCTGATGCTTCCTTCCTAGCCTGCAGCTGCTGCTAAGTTGGTTTAGTCGTGTCTGACTCTGTGTGACCCCATAGACGGCAGCCCACCAGGTTCCCTGTCCCTGGGATTCTCCAGGTAAGAACACTGGAGTGGGTTGCCATTTCCTTCTCCAATGCATGACAGTGAAAAGTGAAAGGGAAGTCGCTCAGTCGTGTCCGACTCTTAGCGACCCCATGGACTGCAGCCTACCAGGCTCCTCTGCCCATGGGATTTTCCAGGCAAGAGTACTGGAGTGGGGTGCCATTGCTTCTAGCCTAAGAAAGCTTATTTTTTGTTGTTGTCACACTTTAAGCATTATTGTTACTTCCGCTGAGATCTTAAGAGAAGTATTTCTTTTCATTACCTTTTGTCTTTAGATCTTGGGATCTGACTTAACTTGAGTGAACGATGAAATTTGAATATGAAACATGAACATATGGTATATTCACGTGTATAAAAATTGCCATCTTTGGTCAGAAAGTACATGTCTCAGGATTGTGATACTACATACAATGATTAAACAAGCTAGGATAAGCCATGGAGGGGAAGAACAGAATACCATCTAACTTGTAATCATCGTCTAGGATAGGAGCTGTCTTAAGTGGTAAAAAATTACTGGCAGTGCTTTCTAGAGCCATTAGGCGCTTGCTGCACCCTGGTGCTGTGAGCCGTGAAAGCAGAGTGGGGATAAACACAGCCTGGGGTGTCACACGCCGTGAAGCCCAGCTGTGTTCACCCGTACTATGCTAACCACTGCTTAGAGAAATCCTGTTTTAGTAAAAGAAGACAAAGAAGGAAAAATGCCTTTTCCTATTCAATAAAGATCTAGTAATATAATCTCTCAGTTTTAGAGTATGCGGAGCAACTGGACTGGGGAATTTTTACATAGATAAATCACTCCCCTTAGAAGTTCCTTTCAAAATCGCTAACGTTATTCTTAAAGTGAAGTTTTAAGACCGGACTGTATATGAGGTACAAAGCTGAATGAAGGGAACCCAACTTCAGCGTTTGGGGCTCTGAGTAACGATCCCAGTGATAACCATTGCCAGACCTCAGTCACTCTCCACTGGGAAGGAAGGAGCAGAACTGCGATGTATTTTTCTCAATATGGATGGGAGGCAGGCTAAGATTTTAAAAACAAACCGAAGCACAGAGATCCAGAGGGCATTAGACTTTCATTGAAGTATGTTATTCAGATCAAAAGTATTAATCTGTTTGATTCTTATTATTTTAAATAAGAAAACGTGCTACTATAAGCAAAAAATAAGCTGGGGCAAAATAAGGGAGACTCAGGTGATAGTGGAAGGACAGATGCTGAAGCTGAAACTCCAATACTTTGGCCACCTGATGCAAAGAGCTGACTCATTTGAAAGGACCCTAATGCTGGGAAAGATTGAAGGCAGGAGAAGGGGACAACGGAGGATGAGATGGTTGGATGGCATCACTGACTCAATGGACATTAGTTTGGGTGGACTCCGGGAGTTGGTGATGGACAGGGAGGCCTGGCCTGCTTCGGTTCATGGGGTCGCAAAGGGCTGGACACGACTGAGCGACTGAACTGAACTGAACAGATGATAGCGGTTCTTAGTTCTGACCAGTTCTAGAATGTTCTGGTGTTGGAGCAGGCTTCTTCAGATAATGTGTGCTGGAATTTTTTCTCCTTACTTTCTTTCTTTATCCCTTTAGGTTTTACTTCCTGAGCAATGTGGTACTTGTACAGATAAGAGTAACTTTTGCAAATGTGACTACAGATTTTTTTTAAGGGAAATGCAATGGGTTTCAACTTAAAAAGGTGCGTAGAGGACATGGGAGGGCTAAAGAAGGGGATGGCAATGGAATAGCTGCAGCGTAAGAGGGGAGGAGGGTTCCCAATCACCATAAAGTTCGTATTTGTCTCCCTAATGTACTTAGAAGTATGTCATCTGAGACTAATGTAGCAATGACCAATGGCCAGAAGATTCTAGAGCAGGATGTTTGCACTAGGCCCCATGAATCCCCCGGAACTGTATTACATCTGTTGTTTTTGCTCTTGAGTTGTTGCTTCCTCATTGTTCTAGAATTAGTTCTATGGGTTTGTTATAGTCTAAAGCATCTGTGACCCAAAAGTGGTTAAAAACCAGAAGAACTCTAAGACACGAAGTTTCTGTTGTTTTCTAGGAGAGCACTGTGGAGATGGAAGATAATTCGAGGCAGATTGGAGAAGAGAATTCGGTTGATATTTGAATGATTCCTTCTGTGGATCCAGGGTGCACGGCAGTCTCGTTTGGTCAAATTCAGAGTAGCCAAAGTACCAGCAGACTCGATCAGAATGAGGGTTCATACGCCCAAGCTTTGCTAAAGTATTAATTTTAAAGGAAGTTTCAGCGTCCGTTGGAGACAGTTTAGATCTCCAGCATAGATGCTAATCTCAAAAAGATTCTTACTGGTAGGTGTCAGGTGTATTTCATCTCAGCAGGATGGGGCTGAATATGCACAGACACAGATCTCAGATCAAAGGATGTGATTATGATGTGGAAGAGCATTTCCAGGTCTTTCGGATATCTCAAATGAAAACAAAAGTGATGCTCATATAACTCTCCCTAAAACACTTCTAAAAGTTGTTGGCACTGGCAGTGTGCTGCTACTTTAATCAGAGACAAAGCGAGCAAATTTCGTGAGGTTTGTCATGGTGAAAATATCAAATTTTATGGTTTGTCACAGATTAATAAGCAAATAATATTAAGGCTATGCAAACTCTTTTTCAATAACTTGCGCAATTATCAAAGATTACACAGGACATGTTTAGCAAAAGAACAAAAACTAATAAATATGAACATCAATCTGTGAGCTGTGCCTCATTAATTCTTTACACACCAGAAAAATTGGAATAAAGCAAGAAATATTCATTGTATAATAACCAGAGATGTGAGTAGAGAAGCTTTTTAAAGTATAATTTTTCATTAATAATTTAAGAGAATAAATGAAATTGCTACTTCAGTAAAGTCCATTGGCATTGTCTGGATTTGGCACTTAAAATACTGCCATGTTGTATAGAATTCACCTTACCCAAAGAGAGTTCTGGCCTTTGCCCTAGGCTGCTCACCCCAGGTGACCTCTGGTTTCCTGGAATTGCCTGCATGTAGGAGTATCTTTTTTGGCCTAAAGCTTTGGTCACAAGACAGACAATGGTTCACGAGGAGGGGTTTGGGCCACATCATTTCATTCTCTTTGGAAATTAGGTATTTAGTCAGGAGACAAAGGGCTTCCTGATAGCTGAGTTGGTAAAGAATCCACCTGCAGTGCAGGAGAGCCTGGTTCCATTTCTGGGTCTGGAAGATCTCCTGGAGAAGGGATAGGCTACCCACCTCCGTATTCTTGGGCTTCCCTGTGGCTCAGCTGGTAAAGTATCTACCTGCAATGCAGGAGACCTGGGTTCGATCCCTGGGTTGGGAAGATCCCCTGGAGAAGGGGAAAGCTATCCACTTCAGTATTCTGGCCTGAAGAACTCCATGAACGATCCAGGGGGTTGCAAAGAGTCGGACACGACTCAGCAACTTTCACTTTCACTTTCTAGGGTTTTCCCACTTAGCTGAATGGTAAAGCATCCACCTGCCAATGCAGGAGTCATGGGTTCGATCCTTGGGTCAGGAAGGTCCCCTGGAGAAGGAAATGGTAACTAACCTGTTCCAGTACTCTTGCCTGGAAAATCCCATGGACAGAGGAGCCTGGCGGGCTACAGTCCATGGCGTCATAAAAAGTGGGACACAACTTAGCTACTAAACAGCGGCAACAGGAGATTAAAGGTGTTAGTCTGAACTCTGGGAAGACCGGAGGCTAACGGTCACCCACCTGATGTGTGTACTCAAGACCCTCTGGACTTTTAAGACAATCCTTGGGGTCACAAAGAGCCTGGCACAACTGAGTGACCAAGCCCAGCACCGCAAGCTTGCAGTTAGTGTCAGACTGAAGACAGGCTACAGCCCACGACGTCATAAAAAGTGGGACACGACTTAGCTACTAAACAGCAGCAACGGGAGATTAAAGGTGTTAGCCTGAACTCTGGGGAGCTTGCAGTGAGTGTCAGACTGAAGGCAGGCTTGTGGAGCGCGTTTCCTCTGACCTTCCAGTTTGGCTTAACTCTGGATAACCAACTGTGTAAAACCAAATATGTAACACTCAAACAACTAGAAAAATAATAAAATTAAATACATAACACACTTTCACACGTGCATATACACATAAGATAAAAATAATAAAATATATGTACTAATGTGCAGTGCATGTTAACATACAGGAATTTTGTACAAATGTCATTTTTTGTTTGCCCCAAACCACTTCCCCATTTTTCTGATAACAAAATTTCTTTCCCTAATGGTTATTCATTCTGTCGCTATCTATCTTCCATTCCCTTGACCCAATCTTGGTTAAGCTAAATCTTCTTTGGGGTCCTCCCGTCCATAATAAAATCATTGTTTTGCATGAACAAGCTTGACCAATCAAATTCTTCTTTGAGATTGTCTGCTAAAGCTATTAAGGGGGAAGAAAATCTTTCTTTGTCTAGAGGTGCTTTTTTTTTTTTCCCTACTCTGTTTCTGACCCGGCCCAATTCCACAACCCTGTGATAGGGAGCTTGCTCTCTCACCCAAGCCCCTCCACCAGGGAACATTCTCCAGGGAATATTCTCCCATCTTGAACACACACATCGGGGGATACCTGTGGTGCTGCTCCTGAAAGGTGGAATGTGAGGTTTCCCAGGAAGGCAGTCAGAGTGCACGTGGAGCTTGCAGAGTGGGCTGTGGGGGTGTGTGGGAGGAATAAGTATTGGTCCTGATAGAAGGCAGGGGAAGGATAGGATGGGATTTACATTAGGGTTAGAGGTCGGAGAAGGCAATGGCACCCCACTCCAGTGTTCTTGCCTGGAAAATCCCAGGGATGGAGGAGCCTGGTGGGCTGCAGTCCATGGGGTCACAAAGAGTTGGACACGACTGAGCGACTTCACTTTCACTTTTCACTTACATACATTGGAGAAGGAAATGGCGACCCACTCCAGTGTTCTTGTCTGGAGAATCCCAGGGATGGGGGAGCCTGGTAGGCTGCCGTCTATGGGGTTGCACAGAGTCGGACATGAATGAAGCGACTTAGCAGCGCAGCAGGATTAGAGGTGCCTATAGAATGGAAGAATCAGGCTCAAAGCTCTGTTGCTATGACCAATTTTGTGAGATCTCAGGAATTCTAGGAGGCCTAGCAGGGGAGGACTGGGATGAGAAAGACTTGCAAGCCCCAGGTGCAGAGGCCCCTCATCCCAGACTTGTCAGCAAGGAGTCTTACTCCTGCCACCTATCAAGCAAACCCTGACCTTTAAGGGCACCTTGCCTCATCCCCTCAACTCAAAGTCAGAATGTGGTCCCAGGGGCCTTGCCAAATGTGTGAGTGTGGGCTCTGACCCAAAGGACGTGCCAGCTTAGGACTTTCCAAGGCCAGAATAGAAAGTGAACTGCAAATGCAGTATGTAGAGAACAGAATATTACATATTTTGAATTGCTGGTAGCCATGTAAGCATCTCAGCTACAATGTAAAGTGGTGCTTCTTTTAAGAATGAAGTCCTCACAGAGGAAAGACATGTCGAGAAATAAGGACAGATACAGTGACATGATTTGACTTCTTGGGTCCTGTACTCGTTTTGTTTCCTAATACGAGAGCCTATATGTTTCTGTTTTTTGCCAGAGTAGGTTGAGCTTTTCTTTTCTATCACAGACTCTTACTGGACACTTTATATATATGCACAAGCTTTACAGTAAGTCTTGAACTTGAGTAGCTTCAATCCACCAACTTTGTTCGTTTCTTTCAATATTGTGTTGGTTGCATCTTTTGGTTCTCCATATAAAATTTAGAATCAGTTTGATGATATCCATAAAATAGTTTGCTGAATTTGTTTTTGGATTGTACTGAATCTGTTAGTCAAGTTGGGAAGAATTAACCACTGAATAATACTGAGTGTTCCTATCCATGAACATGGAATATCTCTCCATTTATTTCATTCTTTGATTTTGCCCATCAGAGTTTTGTTGTTTTATTCATATAGCTATTTTACACATTTTGTAAATTTGTATCTAAGTATTTTATTTTAGGAGATTTTAACATAAATTGTATTGTGTTTTTCACTTCAAATTCTCTTGTTCATTGTTGGTATATAGGTAAGCAAATGTATACTAACCTTGTATACTACAACCTTGCTGCCGTCACTTAGCTTCAGGAGTGTTTTTTTCGATTCTTTCAGATTTTCTACTTGGATGATCATATCATCTGTGGCAGGGTTAGGGGGTGGGGACAGTTTATGAGTCAGTATACAATTTTTTCTCCTCTTGCCTTACTGCATTAGCAAGTATGATGTTGAAAGGAGTGGTGACAGGGAGTTTTCTTTCCTTGTAACTGATCTTAGTGGAAAGCTTTGATTTTTCCATTATTAAATATGATATTAGTTGTAGATTCTTTTCAGATAGGCTTTATCAAGTTCAAAAAGTTCCTATTTCTAGTTTAATGACAGTGTTTATCATGAATGAGTTAGATCTTGTCAAATGTTTTTTCTGCAATTCTTGATATGATCATGTGTGTGTGTTCAAAGAATACTTCATTGAGGGGTTGAAAAGCAAGTCAAGCAAAACCTTTTTCCCTTGTTCTTGTAGAGGCAATGATGCCACAGGTAGGAATTTTGGGTGACTTTGGTCTTTTCCCCCTTTAGTATCTTCCTACCAAGTTTCCTCAAATAAATGAAATATTTGTGCCCTTGTAAACTCAGCTTCAGAGAAGGCAATGGCACCCCACTCCAGTACTCTTGCCTGGAAAATCCCATGGATGGAGGTCTTCTAAAACACTAATCATTATTCATCGCTTTGCTAAAACCCCATTACCAAGAATTTCTGAAGCCAATTGTGATTAATATGAAGGAGAAATTTTTCATAAACATTTCTAAAATTTGGTTTTACCCTATATTATAGTTGTAAATATAAGGGTTTGTGAAGGTTATGGGAGATGGGGATGTTTTCTTCCTAGAGATATTGGAAGATGTCATGGGATTGGCAAAACTCTAGCTGAGTCTTCAAGAATTGGTGTGAGTTTGGAGACAAGGGGATTTGATAAGGGAGAATTGCATAAATAAACCCATGGAGATAAGAAAATGCCAGCCATAATTGGGGGCATCCAGTTATTAAGAACTTGGAATGTTACCAGGAAAACGGTAGAAAGATGAACTGAACAACTGAGTTACGGCCGAGTTACGGTGAACACTAAATGTCAAACCGAGAAATCAAACTTAGTCTGCAGGGGATGTGGATACGTTGAAATATTTTCAGTACAGTGATGACATGATCAGGACTGTGCTTTTAGAAGATTAATTTTGCAGTACTTTGTAGAATGAAAGATAGAGACAAAATACAGGAGGTAGAGACATCTTTGTCACATCTGGTAATATATCTTTGAAATTCCTTTTTCCTTTAAATGTCACACGCAACTCTGAGAACTACACTTGAGACTATGATTCCGCTGTCAGCAGTGACATTCACTTCTCAGTTTCTCTTCTGATGAATGATGGGAGCCAGCTTCAGCCGACAATGAGAAGAATCACTAAATACAGTCAACATGGAATTCAATTAATGAAGAAGGCAGTAGCTTCTGTTCTGTATATGATCATAATATCTTCTGGCTATAGGTTACCTGTAATAAGAAATAGTAGAAAGAGAAGAAAGGGAAGAAGGGTGGGAGAAAAGAAGGTGAGGAGAGGAAGAGAGAAAAGCAGAGAGGATACAACCGGGGAAGATAAGCTTCTGTCAGATGAGTCTCTTGCTATGGGCTCTGAGAGTTTACTTAGATTGAAAAAAAACACTATATTTTCTATTTATCAAAGTAATAATCTGGAAGCTCTTATGTATCAGTGTGAAAGATAGGAGACAATCATCAGCTCTCAGTTTGCTGAGAACGTGGTAGGATTATGCTTCCCGGCCCCTTGGGTTAGGTGGGGCCGTGTGGCAGGTCCAGGACAAGGACTGCTGGGTGGAAGTTAGGAGCCACTTCCGGCCTGGGGCATCTGACTGCTGATGTGTGATCTCCAGGGCGCGCTCTTTCTTTCCAGAACAGATGGTGGCTCTTCCCTCTGTTTGCTTCTCTGAGACAAATTGCTTTTCCCCAAGCCACGTTTATATCAACAACATAGGAGAACATTGGCCTAACTGCACCCTCCACGATACTGACTAACTTGATGTTTTTCTGGTTTGGTGATTTCTAGTCTCTGTGAAGAGTAGAGTACCTCTGCTGACCTGTGATAGAAAAGTAGCAGTGAGTAAAAATTAAACTTGAATTTAACATCCTTCAGATTTAATTGTGTTTTCATTTTAATGTAATACTTCCCTTCTGATATTTTATATCAATGTATAATTTATATATACATTTATAAGTAATTTATTAACATATATATTTGATTTTTTCTATTTTTGTAAAGAACAATTTTTAGAGCAGTTTTAGGTTTTTCAGCAGAATTTAGAGAAAGGTACAGAGGTTTCCCATAAGCCCCCTGTCCTTACATGCATCGTCACCAGAGTGGTACATTTGTTATAAGTGATGAACCTATGTTGATATCTCATTATTGCCCAAAGTCCATGGTTCACATTAGGATTCATTCTNTTAGGTTTTTCAGCAGAATTTAGAGAAAGGTACAGAGGTTTCCCATAAGCCCCCTGTCCTTACATGCATCGTCACCAGAGTGGTACATTTGTTATAAGTGATGAACCTATGTTGATATCTCATTATTGCCCAAAGTCCATGGTTCACATTAGGATTCATTCTAAGTGTTGTACCTTCTGTAGGTTTGGACAAATGTAGAAATATTCACGTTTATAATATCGTGCAGAGTATTTTCACTGCCTGAAAAAATTCCTATTGCTCTACCTGTTTATTCCTCCTCCATATTCCCTGCAACCACCGATCTTACTGTTTCCATAGTTCTGCCTTTTCAACTAAATGACGTAGTTGAAATCATGCAGTACGTAGTCTTTTCAAATTTCAAATGCAAACAGAAATATGCATTTAAGGTTCTTCCGTGTATTTTCATGGCTTGATAGCTCACATTTTTGGTGCTCAATGATATTCTATTTTCTGGAAATACCATAGTTTACTTATCCATTTACCTCCTAAAGGACATTTGTGTATCTTAAAAATTTGGAAGTTATGAATAAAACTGCCATAAATATCCATGCAGGTTTTTGTGTGGACAAACATTTTCAATTCTGTAGAATATGATTTCTGGATTGTATGGCCAGGTATGTTTAACTTCATGAGAGACCACTAAATTGATTTCCAAAGTTGCTGTATCATTTTGCATTCCCACCAACAGTATATGAGAATCCCTGTTGTTCTACATCCTTGCTAGCGTTTAATATTATCAGTGTTTGGTTTTTTTTTTTTGGAGGGGGGTACCATTCTAATAGGTGTGTACTGGGATTTCCGATGTTTTTATTTCACTTCCCTGGTGGCATATGATTTGGAGCCTCCTTTCATAGGCTTATTGCCATCTGCATATCTTCGTTGGTGACATGTCTATTAAGTTCTTGGTTCTGTTTGTTCATTGGGTGGTTTGTTTTCTTCGTGTTGTTTTTCAGAATTCTTTATATATTTTGGATAATAGTCTTTTCTAAGATGTGTCTTTTGCAAATATTTTCCCCTAGCGGCTTGCCTTTTCGTTTTCTTCACATTTTTGCAGAGCAGATGTTTTTAGTTTTAATGCAGTCCAGGTTATCTATTCTCTCCACCATGGATCATGTCTGTAGTGTTGTATCTAAAATATTATCACNCAGAATTCCTTATATATTTTGGATAATAGTCTTTTCTAAGATGTGTCTTTTGCAAATATTTTCCCCTAGCGGCTTGCCTTTTCGTTTTCTTCACATTTTTGCAGAGCAGATGTTTTTAGTTTTAATGCAGTCCAGGTTATCTATTCTCTCCACCATGGATCATGTCTGTAGTGTTGTATCTAAAATATTATCACCATACTCAAGGTCATATAAATTTTTACAGAATGAGATGGTTGGATGGAATCACAACTCAATGAACATGAGTCTGAGCAAGGAGATGGGAAAGGACAAGAAAGCCTGGCATGCTGCAGTCCCTGGGGCTGCAAAGAGTCGGACTGAGCTTCTGAACAGCAATGTTACCTTCTAGGGACTTCATAGCTCTGTGTTTCACATCGAGGTCTATTATTCATTTAGAGTTACTTTGTAAGCAGTGTAAGCTCTGTGTAAGGTAATCTTTTCGCATGCAGATGTCCGGTTGTTCGAATATCATTTGTTGTAAAGAGAGTCTTTTCTACAGTTTACTGACTTCGCTCCTTTATCAAAGATCAGTCGACTCTCATTACATGGGTCTGCTTCTGGTTCTCTGTTCTGTTCCATGATCTATTTGTCCCGCATTTCGCCAGTGCCACACTGTCTTGGTTATCAGCTTCATGGTAATTCTTGGCATTGGGTGGGTGTTGATTCTCCAACCTTGATTTTCTTCAGTATTGCGTTGTCTACTCTGGGTGTCTTGCCTCTTTATGTAAACTTTAGAGTTCGTGTCTTTCTTTCTTTTTATACAGCATTGTACAAGCATTGTTTTTTTCTCTTGGCAACCTTTGTTTTATTTTTAAATGAACTGTAATGTAATTAACCAAACTTCTGAAGATGAATAGTTTTGAAATCTTTTTAGGATTTTAATATATACATTTAACTTTTCTTATTCTTCCCCATATCTTTCCAACTTCTTGTATGAACAAACTTGGACAAGAACCAAAGAAGTTACGAGTTCCCCCCAAATAATTTTGGATGTTTTCAGTGGTTGCCCACTGTTGCTTATGAATCAGCTGGTTTCTGTTTGGTCTATCTTGCCTGTTACACTCTTCCACGACCGCATTTCTGTGGAGCCTGCTCAGTGCACTTGATACCGATGAAGCACTGAACACTCCACTGAGCCTAATCCAGGTGAGGCCTGAGAAACAGCGAGGGAAACATTTTACTGTGTCCTTTGGTGTATTCTTTGTTAAACTAGTTATGAGACAGTGCTATTATTGTTGACACAGTCATTTTATGTCCATTGCCTTGAAACTGTGTTTTTTTTCTTTCTTTTTTTTTTTTTTAATTCAGAGGGATCAGATGTGCAATTTTGAGAAGTATTCTCTAAGAGATTTCTCATTTTTGATGAATGGTTTTGGCAGCCTATGCCATCAAGCAATGAACTGAAGCTTGAGTTTGCTCTCTTTTCTGTATATGCTCATCTGCTTGGTGAAACTTATCCAGCATCTTGGTTTTAAATACCATTCCTACACTAACAACTCTGAGGTTTATATCTCTAACCAACATTTCGATATAGCCAACAGCCTAAGGCACACCAGCATGTTCAGCTGGTCTGGGGCATCTGAACAGGACCCAGTCATGTTTCTAAGCTTCTGCCTTTATACTGGCTCTGCTCATTTCAGATAGAATTCAAGCACTTCTCACTATCTGACGGCTACCATCTTGGTTCAAGTCACCATCATCTTTGACCTGGACCATAGGCGTGGTCTCCTGGCTGGCTTTATTGCCTCCTCTCTTGCCTCTCTTTAAGTTTTTCTCAACAGACCAGCCAGAGGGATCCTGTTCAAATGAAACTCCTATCACATTGCTCCCTGCTCAGTCCCTTCCAAAGGTTTCTTGCCTCACGCAGAGTAAGATCATGCACGAGCTGTCAGCTCAGTCGCTCAGTCATGCCCGACTCTTTGCGACCCCTTGGACTGCAGCGTGCCATAGGCCTTGATATAATATAACATGCATGAGCCACGGGCCTCGTATCATCTGGACCCAACCAGCTTCTGCTCTTCACACTCCCCGTCTGCTCCCCCACCCTGGCTTCCTGGCAATCTCGCAAGTACCCAGGCTTATACTCCAGCCCGGAATCATTTCAACTGATGCTTCTTCTGCAGAATTAGATCTTCCTGTGTATCCTCAAGGTTATCTCCTTCATCTCCTATTCTTACTCTTTATTTTTCAATGATATTTATGCTGACAGCATATTTACGATTGCCATCATACTCTCTTTTCATTACTCTTTCAACTTGTTTCACATTATGTTTTATCTTCCACAGTACTGATGGCCATTTAATATATAGTATGGTTTGTATATTTATTGTGTCTCTCCTTGGTATTCTGTCTCTCCTTGTTAGAATGAACATTCCAAGAGGCCAGTATCCTTGCCCGTTTTGTCCACTGGTGCACCTCACACATCTATAGTAGTGTCTAATTCATTAATGGTCACATTCAACAAGTAAACAAGTGAATCGCTTGACATCTATTTATTCCTAGGTCTGCCACAACTTACGTGACATTCATTAAATACAGACTTCTTCTGTGCTTGAGTATCTTTTAAAAATTAATATAAAAATGTGAGCTGAGACTATTGTTCAATCACTAAGTCATGTCCAACTCTTTGTGACCCCATGGACTGCAGCACACCAGGCTTCCCTGTCCTTCACTATCTCCCGGAGTTTGCTCAAACTCATGTCCATTGAGTCATTGAGGCCACCCAACCATCTCATCCTCTGCCATCCACTTTTCCTGCTGCCTTCAGTCTTTCCTTGTATCAGGGTCTTTTCCAGTGAGTCATCTCTTCACATTAGGTGGACAAAGTATTGAAACTTCACCTTCAGATTCAGTGTTTCCAAAATGGGATTTGATTTTCTTTAAGATTAACTGGTTTTATCTCCTTGCTGTCCAAGGGACTCACAAGAGTCTTTTCCAGGATCACAGTTTGAAAGCATCAGTTCTTCAGTGCTCAGCCTTTTTGATGGTCCAGCTCTCATTTCTGTACATGACTACTGGAAAAACCATAGCTTTGACTCTTCACTTTGTTGGCCAAGTGATGTCTCTGCTTTTTAATATGCTGTCTAGGTTTGTCATAGCTATTCTTCCAAGGAGCGAGCATCCTTTAATTTCATGGCTGCAGTCACCATCCACAGTGATTTTGGAGCCCAAGAAAATCAAATCTATTTTATCATTACTCTTTCTTAAGACCAAGCTTTGTAAAATTTTCTGCTTCCTGGAATTATGAAATTTAGAGAAATAATACATTTCTGGATGTTATATTTGGCATAGAAATCTATACCTTAGTGAACTGAAAAAAGTGAACTATATTATTTTTGGTGTATAATGGAGAAATGAAATCTGCTTCTTTAACTCCTGAAAAATAAGCTTTGAATAAAGGTTTTGGTTTTGCAGAAAAAAGCATACTTCATACAATTCAATTTTGAAATAATTTAAAATACATTTTTAGGTATTAGCAAATTTTCCACTATCTTCTATTGAAACAATAATTAACTGAGATAAATTTATTACAAATATCAGATTTAGGCTTATAGTGGCGAATTTTTCCAAAATGCCCAAGGGTGAAAAAAATATTTTCATGAGCTTTAAGGTGCCTATGTCTGTTTCTACATTCTTTCTAGAAATTTTCCTCTAGTTATGAATTCTACAAAAAAGTTGTTTTTGTTTATTTTTTTCCTTTCAGCTGTTTCAGTGAAAAAGCTTGAACATGGTAAACAGAGAGTCATTGCAAAATTCAGTTGGCCTGTTATCCAGTCTGGCAATTAATACATTTAGGATTACTGAGATTACATATTCATATTAAATTATTATAGTAGAAAGGCTATAATTTTGCACTGTGTTCTCTTTTGAAATATGGCTAAAGCCATGTTCAAAAATTGTTGAATTTAAGTAAAAAACAATTCTTGGTCAAATTCTTAAGGGTAAAATAAATACCACATAAATATCAAGAATAATGTTTCTAAAAATTAACTTTTGTGTAATTTAATAATTTTCATTAGTTAAATTGGTTTATCNTGAAATATGGCTAAAGCCATGTTCAAAAATTGTTGAATTTAAGTAAAAAACAATTCTTGGTCAAATTCTTAAGGGTAAAATAAATACCACATAAATATCAAGAATAATGTTTCTAAAAATTAACTTTTGTGTAATTTAATAATTTTCATTAGTTAAATTGGTTTATCATCCTTGACTGGTTCATCTACAGTCATTTTGTGGGTTAAGCCTAGCTTTTGTATTTTACTTTAGCATGTATCATTGGGTGGTACTAGTGGTAAAGAACCCACCTGCCAATGCAGGAGATGTAAAAGACATGCGTTCAGTCCCTGGGTTGGGAATGTCCCCTGAAGGAGGAAATGGCAACCCACCCCAGTATCCTTGCCTGGCGGGCTACTGTCCATAGAGTCGTACAAAGTCAGACACGACTCAAGTGACTGAGCACACACACATATCACTGTAGGCAAATTAACTATGCATATGTTAAAGGAAATGCTCATCCTACAAAACTGACTCTGTTAAGTGTGATTTTGCAATAAGAAATGTATACATTCATGTACTAGGAACATAACATGTAATGATACATGATATAGCTTTAAAAATGTGTTGTTGGTCTGAATATCAACTTTAGAGAAAAAGAAAAATAGAGATTACATATTTAAATAGCTGAAAATCCACCATGATAGGCTGAAAATGATTACAGAATTAAAGTAAAAATTTAAAAAATTAATGAATTTAAATTAAATTGCATGGAGAATATGAGACAAGAAAATTAATATTTTAATTATTGCCACTCTAGAAGAGGCTTTGGATAATATAAAATTTATTTAAAGATATTGATCAGATTCTCCTGGCTTATAAAGTATCTTTTTATTTAAAAAAACCAAACTGAAACAAAACAAAAATACACTTGAAAGGTACATTAACTGTTTCAGTACATTAGAGTGTTAGTCACTCAGTTGTGGCTGACTCTTTGTGGCCCCATGGACTGTAGCCCACCAGGCTCCTCTGTCCGTGGGATTCTCCAGGCAAGGATACTGGAATGGGTAGCCATGCCCTCTTCCAGGGGATCTTCCTGACCCAGGGATTGAACCTGTATCCTGTGTCTCCTACATTGCAGGTGGATTCTTTACCCACTGAGCTACCTGAGAAGCCCACATTAGCGTACCCCCTTGCAATATTAAGGCTGTAGTGTACTAAATGCCATCCCAGTGAAAGTCTTAATGATCTTTAGTGAATATCTTGCATACTTGGAGAATATGGCACCAAATGCTTTTGATATCTGCTGAGTGGTGTTGAAGAAGTCTCTTGAGAGTCCCTTGGACTGCAAGGAGATCCCACCAGTCCATTCTGAAGGAGATCAGCCCTGGGATTTCTTTAGAAGGAATGATGCTAAAGCTGAAACTCCAGTACTTTGGCCACCTCATGCAAAGAGTTGACTCATTGGAAAAGACTCATGCTGGGAGGGATTAGGGGCAAGAGGAGAAGGGGATGACTGAGGATGAGAAGGCTGGATGGCATCACTGACTGATGGGCGTGAGTCTGAGTGAACTCTGGGAGTTGGTGATGGACAGGGAGGCCTTGCGTGCTGTGATTCATGGGGTCGCAAAGAGTCGCACACGACTGAGCTACTGAACTGACTGAACTGAACTGAGCCTCTTTTAAGGATGAGCTAGATAAGCTTGATATATTTCTCATTTGAATATTCCACATATCATGCATTTATAGTTCCCTCATGTACCACCTTACTGTTAGAGCAGGATTTGTGAATTTCCCAGAACATGTTAGACCTCAGATCTTTCACTGTAATACTTAAACCTAATATACTGTGGTGGTGGAGTAACAGTTCTAATAGCTCATCTTAACTGTGCATAGAATAATGCTAAAGAAGAGAAATAACCGAATGCCTCTAGGGTCTATGAATGTTTTCCTAATAGCCTTTGAAACTCAATATATTATATTTTATTGGTAACTAATTTTAATCGAACTATGTGAAGTGCTGAACTAAGTAATCTACAATGCATATATGCTTGTTGTTGTAAATTCAATTTGAAAATAGTTAATAATGGGGTTCATGCATTTAGCATTGCATTAAGACACTTCTAAAATGGGCTTTTAAGATGCTTAGGTATTTAAGACAACATACTGCAGGCTAATAGGGCACAAAAACATGCATAACTGATACATTTGTGTAGCATACTCGGGGTCAAGATGTGTATAAGAGACA
>SJYV01018609.1:6924-20705 GCA_006410875.1 Neotragus pygmaeus
TATATTATAAATGTAAATTTTCCAAAACGACGCGTTGCAAAATTTTGAGCGAGGGAGAATTTTTTGGTGAAATTTATGCAGATACTTTTTTCCTGATTGTCCAAGCAAAATATATACTAAGATGATAGTTCTTCTGAATGTGGTTCTGATTCAGATGTGAATATTAGATCAACAGAAAGGCAAATTTACCTTAGTGATTGATTCTGATATGAAAAGTGAAAATGAAACTCACGGTGCTGGAGAATGCTCCGCTGCATCTACAGCAGAGTGGATTGAAGACAGCATTTTAGTAAAATTAGAGGACTTTACGGGTGTGCCAGGTGTCAGTACCGAAGGTAATAACCCCCAAAGTGTTAGTGAAATATCAGAATTATTTGGGGCCAGCCAAAATAAAATTCACCAGCCACACGTGTTAGTTTCTGCAAAAATGCGCTCATCACTAACGAGTTACCTTATTAAAAGCATTTATCATAAAAACAGCGATAAATTAAAATGAAGAGGTTGTTCATCAAAGGAGGATTGCAAAGAGAAAATGGAGGTGAGAAGGACAGTCTGAGAGCAGTGGAAGANACGTGTTAGTTTCTGCAAAAATGCGCTCATCACTAACGAGTTACCTTATTAAAAGCATTTATCATAAAAACAGCGATAAATTAAAATGAAGAGGTTGTTCATCAAAGGAGGATTGCAAAGAGAAAATGGAGGTGAGAAGGACAGTCTGAGAGCAGTGGAAGATACCTGGACCAAATATAACCAAGAAAAACCAGTTTTCAAAATATTTAAAGAACTTCACACTGATAAGGAAAAACAGACAACCCAATAGAAAAGAAAAAAAAAACGGGCAAAGACTGAACCCGCACATCACAGAAAGGTCAGATCCAGAGGTGCACAAACGCGTGGAAAGGCGTCCCCTCACTGGAAGGTGTCTGAGTGCCCCTTAAAATTCTAAGGCATCTTTCCAGTCTTTGCCTGGCAAAGACCTTAAAGTCTGATGGAAGTGAGTGGTGGCACCGGCTGAGCTACAGGGCTCTAAGACAGCCCAGGCGCCAGCGGATGGGTCCAGCGACCGGAAAGCGGTGCCAGCATCTAGGAAACTTGACCTTCGCAGGTGCGGTGACTCACAGACCTACTTTTGGAGGTGCAGCTTTGAGAGGCGGCTCTCGGACTTCCGCAGACGTCAGAATCCCTGGAGGGGGCCAGGGCCCCACCTCCAGAACCCGAGTCAGTGGGTGTGGGGCGGGACCCCAGAGCCTGCATCCCTAGCAGGTTCCCCCCAGGAGACGCTAACACTGCTGCCACGGGGAGCACACTCTGAGAGCCGCCTGGAGAAATGTGTGCTCGGTGCCTCGGGACGCACGTGCAGGAGCTGGCCTTGGAGTCGTGGCGAAGACCGTCCACCGGCAGCTGCGTGAACAAGGTGTGCAGCGAGTGAGTCATTCAGTCGAGCCCGACTCTGTGACCCCTACAGGCTGCAGCCCCAGGCTCCTCTCTCCACGAGATTTCCCAGGTGAGAATCCTGGAGTGGGTTGCCATTTCCTCCTCCAGAGGCTCTTCCCAACACAGGGGTCGAACCTGTGTCTTAAGCCTCCTGCACTGGCAGGCAGGCCCTTCACCACGGAGCCACCCACGCGCAGTACAGTTCAAATCACAAAACGCCGAAAAGTAAAACCAAGTCCTGTTATTCAGGGTTGCATGGGTATGTGATAAAACTAGGGAAAAGCAAGAAAACTACATCAAAGTCGGTGCCATGGTTTCCTCCGGGGGAAGGAGAAAGTGATGTGACCAGGGGAAGGGTGCCAGTCATTCAGTCATCAGCCTGGACCCGGCTTTGTGGGCCTGGGCCTGGGGCTGGGCCTGGAACCTGCGTTCCCGGGTCTGTCCAGCCCGCTGCCTCCCTGGCAGGACCATCCAGTAGGTGGCGCTAGACCAGGGCTGGGAGAGGACGGGAGGAAGGGGCCCGTCTGCACCCCGGCTTGGGGTCTACACCTGGTCCTTAGTCCCATAAACTGTTGCGGCAGCGCCTCCCTGCCGCCGCCGCCTCGGTTCATTCGGGCAGCAGCAGCTTCTTGCCTGCCACTCTTCTGACGCCCGCAGAGACAACTCATACGGCCCCCGGGGACCCCCGGCACCACCACCACATGATCCATCTCGATCAGTCACGACCTCCGAGAGCCAGGGCTCCCTCTGGACCCTTTCAGGTTACACTGAGAAAGCCGCTTTGCGCCCGGTTCACGGTGCTTCCCATCAAGGTCTTCCCATTACCGCAACTCAGCGGCTCTTCCAGGATGGAGGCTGCATGCTGTGCGGTGAGGGGCCGCAGGCGGACGGGAGCTGCATCTCCCCTTTCTCCGAGCCGTCTGCGGGGCTGGCCAGCCATCCGCCCAGTTCGTGCCGGGCTGAGAAGTCAGTCACCCGGGATGCAGGGTGTTCGGGGCTGAGGTTGAGAAAGTGTCGGTAGTGAGCTGGCCATCCTGGGACTTCACCCAGCATGCTAACCCTAGTTACGTCTTCCAGCTGCACTTGGCTCCAAGAAAGGATGGGGAAGGTATGGTTAGCGGGGCTCGCCATTACCATCTAGGAAAAAGCAGAGCCGTGTTACCTAGGGAGAGGGCAGAAGGGACTGAGGGAGGCTGCTGGCGGTTCTGCCCTTTTAACTCCAGGNGGGGCTGAGGTTGAGAAAGTGTCGGTAGTGAGCTGGCCATCCTGGGACTTCACCCAGCATGCTAACCCTAGTTACGTCTTCCAGCTGCACTTGGCTCCAAGAAAGGATGGGGAAGGTATGGTTAGCGGGGCTCGCCATTACCATCTAGGAAAAAGCAGAGCCGTGTTACCTAGGGAGAGGGCAGAAGGGACTGAGGGAGGCTGCTGGCGGTTCTGCCCTTTTAACTCCAGGCTGAGCACCACGCCCCGAGGCACTGCCTGAGACTCGGATGCCATCAGAGCGGCGGCCTGAAGCCGGTGCTCCGGCCGTGGTCTCCCTTAGGACGCGACGCCTCTTCTGCTTCCTTTCTGGCAGCTTAGCAGGGAGGATCGTGCCTGTCCTTCCGGCTGCGTCAACCCTGCGTCCAAGGGGCCGGCAGGACCTCTTCCCACCACGTCACACATGGCAGTTTTACATAAGTTCTGTTTTCCTTTCTGCATTCACAGGCACTCTATCTGAACAGAACTCAGGGTTTTCAGTTCTTCCTTTTGAGAGGGGTTTAGGAATCTTGGTCTTGTCCTTCTTTTAATCTTGTATTTACTTGGTCCCCTCTCAGGCATTAATTATCATTGCATCCTGGTTTATTCTATATATCCTTCAATACCTGCATTTACTGGGCTTCTCTGACGGCTCAGTGGTAAAGAATCCGCCTGGCCAGTGCAGGAGACGGGAGTTCAGTCCCTGGGTCGGCAAGATCCCCTAGAGAAAGAAAAGTGAAAGTCGCTCAGTCGTGTCTGACTCTTTGCAACCCCATGGACTACACAGTCCATGGAATTCTCCAGGCCACAATACTGGAGCAGGTAGCCGTTCTCGTCTCCAGGGGATCTTCCCAACCCAGGGATCGATCCCAGGTCTCCCACATTGCAGGCAGATTCTTTACCAGCAGAGCCACCAGGGAAGAAAGCCCACGCCTGGAGAAGGGAATGGTAGCTCACTCCAGGCTTCTCGCCTGGGAAATTCGGAGGAGCCCGGTGGGGTCACGGGGCCCCAAAGAGTCAGACCCGGCCGAACGGCTGGGCGCCCACCAACACACACCTGCGCTTCTTGCTCTTAGCTTG
Organism: Neotragus pygmaeus; assembly: GCA_006410875.1. NCBI lineage: Eukaryota > Metazoa > Chordata > Mammalia > Artiodactyla > Bovidae > Neotragus > Neotragus pygmaeus. The sequence goes on from SJYV01018609.1 coordinate 10,681, forward strand.
GTAGGAAAACCCTTGCCAGGGAGGATTTTCAAGGCCAGTCCGTCACTATGCTGACTCACTTGAATTTCAACAGCCCGATGCTTGATCTTTATGACAACAATAAACGTTAAAAGAGGGAGGCAATATCGTCTCTTGAAGATTTAATCTCTTGATTAACTGAAACTTCGCAAGACTCTTAGCCCACTTGATCTTCCCCCTGATGCGTGAGTCGGTTCAGCCCAGCAGGGGCGGGGCCATGGTTAGGACTCGGGCGGCTGGCGCGTGTGCCCTCTGCCTGATCCCCGTGTGTTCGCCCCGCGCCGCCGTCGACGGCCCTGCCAAGCGGAGGCCGGTCTCCTCTGCTGTCCATTGGCCCAGCGCGTTCAGTGCAGCTGCGCTCCCTGCCCACGGCCGAGAGCCGGGCTGAAAACCGGGGCTTCTCAGATTCCCTTTCCTTCTCTCCGATACAGACTTCCCTCTCGACGTGGGAAGCTCCATTTTTCCTTTTCTCCGGCTTCAGAACAGGAATTAGGGGCTTCCCTGACGGCTCCGTGGTAATGCAGGGGACGTGAGTTCAACCCCTGGTCAGGAAACTAGGATCCCGCCTACCCTGGGGAAGCTAAACCCACCGCTGCAACTAGAGACGAGCCTGCGTGCTGCAGTGAAGGCCCCACCCGATGGAACTAAGGCCCGATCAGCCGAATGATAAGTGAACTTGAAAACGTCGTCCCGTCCAGGGCCCTTTGACACCACGGAGCCATCCAAGGCACGCCGTGCGCAGCGGGGTGGGCAGGGAGAGAAAGGTGCTGAGGGGGGCCCTGACGTACAGATGACCCTTGGAAGGAAACAGGATCTGAAGGACGGGCGCTTAAGCCAGGTTTGCAGCCAGCCAGCGTCAGAGCCAGGCCTCTCCTTGGCTGGGGAGGCCTCCTCGGGGGCCTCCGAGGTCGGCTGGGAACGTGGCCTGCGGGGAGGGGCGTCCAGGCGCGGGAAGTCGCCCTCCTCAGGAAGCTGCCGCTGCCTCATCCGCCGGCCCTTGGCCCCATGCTTCCCAGACACCAGCCCACTTGTCACTCAGGGCAGGAGTGTGGGTGTGGAAGAAGGTGCCCAGGAGATGCACGAAAAGGTTGCTCACCAGCCTGACTTCAAAACAGACTCCCAGAGACGGGGGTGGGGGTAGATGGGGACCTCGGGATTGGCAGATTCCCAGGACTGTCCGTAAAACAGATAAACAGCCAGGATCGGCTACACTCAGTGAGTGCGGTAGTCTAGTAAGGAGCAGCAGTGAATCCCTGTGCCCCATGCCTGAGGCTATCACATTGTGCCAGAGTCCTGGCGTGGGCAGCCCTTCCCTCCTCCAGGGGATCTTCCTGACCCAGGGGTCGAACCCAGGTCTCCCGCATTGCCGGCAGGTGAGTGTTTATCATCCAATTTCAATGTTGTGTAGCTGGGAAGAGGAGGAAACACTGTAATAAAGAGAATTGAAAGGGGATGACTTGAGGGTGGGGTTACTTGTCGTTCCTGTTTTGTTTGCATATTTTTGGTTTCTAGGGGGGTGAAAACTAAAAGTCATTCCATTTTATTATAAGTGAACCCTCCCCACAACTCCCCTTCAGTTCTGAAATCTTGCCAAAATGTGGATTAAGACCCCATCTCCCAGCTCCATGGGAGAGTTTTTAAAACTACTTGATGGCATTGAAAGTGAAAAGTGAAAGGGAAGTCGCTCAGTCGTGTCTGATTCTGTGCAACCCCATGGACTGTAGCCCACCAGGCTCCTCTGTCCATAGGAATCCCCAGGCAAGAGTACTGGAGTGGGGTGCCATTGCCTTCTCCACGAGATCTTCCTGGCCCAGGGATTGAACCTGGGTCTCTCACATTATAGGCAGACGCTTTACCGTCTGAGCCACCAGGGAGGACTTACTTGACGGCATTATTATCCTGCAAATTGTGATGAGGGAGGCAGAAGTGAATTAGGTGTTTGGAAAAGCCATGTGTGGACCTGCGATCTCTGTGATGGGAGCAGGGCCTGGTGGGCACCTTTGAGAAAGGTCTACTTTGCTTCCCCAACTTCCTCACACTGTTCCCACTGTCTGTATCAGTCAACTATTGCTGCGTAAGGAACACCCACAAAAATCTCGGGGACCAAACAAATGCATGTGTTTGTCCATCTAGGCTGGGCTCATCTGGAGAGGTTCGTCAAACTACAAGCCTGGCTGGCCCCTCCCTGCCTTCCCCCTCTGGGAGTCAGACTCTAGCCCATGCCTTCTGGATTCACTTTGGTTCCAGGTTAAAGAGGGAGAAGCTGCTAGGGGTAAGCCTGTCTACTGTCAATGATAGAAGGTCAAGAGTTCACGCCCAACCTTGCAGGCATGCTTCCACCCCCTGCCTGGGTCATCCCCTGGGCCAAAGCCAGTGCCCAGCATCCACGGGGCAGGGAAGGCCACAGCAAGGGTGCATTGTCGGAAGCCACGACCGGTGATTCAACTGACCAAGCTCTTACTCTCTTGGAAGTCTTTGCGGGGAAAGGGCACTCCTCCGGTTGGGACCGGTGTGTCTTGTCTCTTNTGCCGCCCCAGGAATTCCTGCCACGCCCCTAGTAAGGAAGAGGGGATGATGTGGAAATCCTCTTCGGCCTCTGTCGGGAAAAGGCCGATTTCCTGGGAGGAATCAGTTCGTTTTTATCTTCGGAACAGTGACTCTTGTAACCGAACCTGTTTCCTTCTTTGCTGGGGCTGTTCGGAAGCTCAGAATTAGAACGCGCATTTATCTTTACCAACTGTCTTTTCTTTAAGGTTTATACTTTGTGTACTGACTGTATCTGTGGCTTAATCTTGTTTGTTTGTTTTTTTTTATCACTGTTTCCCTGTTTTCCAGTTTCCCCACTTTTTTTTTTTTTCTTTTTCAGTTCAGATGAGTGTAGACTCCATGAGATACAGTCAGTAAAAGTGGGAAACAGACTCTGGGAAACTTTAATGAACAAATGACCCAAATTTTAAAAATAAATTGCAAGGGGGAGAAAAGGAGGTGGAGGGGCAACATGGACTAAGAGAGATTAAGAGAATCCTCACTCGTCGCTGGGAACGTCCAGCTCGGCAGCCACTTGGGAAAATGGTCTGTTAATTTCTCTAAATATACATTCAGCGTGTAACCCAGCAGTTCCATCCCTCGGAGAGAAATGAAAGCGCCTGCCAGCAAGTTGTGCATGAATGTTTATAAGAGAAGCATTCATAAAACCCAGCCTGGAGACAACCCGTGTGTCTGTCACACACTGGACTGATTATTTTCCACAGTGGAATATTCTCTCAGTGGGCTTCCCAGGTGGCTCAGTAGTGGTAAAATGCAGGAGACGGGAGAGACTCGGGTTCGATCCCTGTGTCGGGAAGATCCCCTGGAGGAGATAGTGGCAACCCACTGCGGTGTTCTTGCCTGGAAAATCAGTCCCATGGACAGACGAGCCTGGTGGGCTACAGTCCACGGGTTCTCAAAAGAGTCTGACACGACTTAGCAACTAAAACAGCAGCAACAATAAATTACTCCTTCGTTGAAGTAAATTATCCTTCCATAGGGAAAAATGGAAGTGAAACAAAGGAGAGAACGCTGGCTGGGAGTCGTGGGCTGTAAGCCAGGATGAGGCTTCTCTTTGGGGTGACAATGTCGTGATAATTTCTTAATCTTTTGTCTACATTTGTGTTGTTTTTTTATTTTGTTTTTGTTTATTTATTGGCTACGCTGGGTCTTAGTTGTGGCCCTCAGGGTCTTCGCCCTTCATCGCTGTATGCGGCACCCTTTAACTGTGGTGTGCGAACGCTTAGTTAGAGCCCGCGGCCTGTGGTTCCCTGACCAGGGCCCCCTGCGTTGGGAGCGTGGAGTCTCAGCCACTGCACCACCAGGGGAGTCCTGTAGTGATATTTTTGAAACCAACTCTTATCTTCTGGGGATACACCCTGAATTATAGGAAATGATACAATGCCTAAGACTGGCTTCAGAACAGTAGAGGATTTGGGCCGCTTGTGGATGAAACGAGGCTGAGTGTACACAGATCCGGGTTGAAGCTGAGTTTGGGGTACATGGAGGTTTGTTTTATTATTCTGTCCTTTTTTGTCTGTGCGTTCAACGTTCCGATAAGTGAAAGGTTTAAAAGAGGGGCTTAAGAGTCCTTGAGAGCAGGCCGAGAGTGGGCCGAGTCCTGACGACATCCACTTGGAATGAGGAGGTGGACCAGCTATTGTTTGTCTGCCGGCGGCCCCGCCCCCTGCACTAACAGAAACCAGACCCGCTCCCTGGACGGGCCAGCCCCACAGGGTGGGCTGCGCGCCTGCCTGCCAGGCTCGGCCCCGCCTGGCGCCTGCCCGCCTTGGGCCCAGGCCTGGGCGCAGACCCTGCGCTAAGCCCTTCAGCAGCTTTCTCCTGGGGATTCCAGCCTCCTTCAGAATGATGCAAGAACCGGGAAGTTTGGAGCCAGTTAATCCCAGTGCGGGCAATCCTGGGAGACCAGCCTTGGGGTTTTTGCAGCTAACTCTCCAGGGCCCCTCTGCCTCCAGCCCTTTCTGAAACCCTGATCTCGGCTCTCTGCAGCTGTGTGATCACCCTAGCCAGGACGTACGTGCCTTTTTGTTGAAGTTGGCCAGAGTCGGTTTCCATGGCTGAAAACCAAAGCGCCCAGCGAAGGAAACAGCAGGCTCACCAGATCACTGGTGTGCCCTTTTCAGCCTCTCCATACCCCTCAGCTGACCCTTTGAACCTGAAAACTCCCACACGTGGTCTGATAAACAAAGAGGAGGGAATGTACTTGATACAGAGACTCCAGGTTGATAGCAACACGCCCGTGCTCCACTAACACACAAACCCAGAAGCGAAGTGAAGAGAAAGTCGCCCAGTCATGTCCGACTCTTTGTGACTGCATGGACTAAACAGTCCATGGAATTCTCCAGGCCAGAATACTAGCGTGGGTCGCCTTTCCCTTCTCTTCCCAACCAGGGGATCTTCCCAACCCAGGGACTGAACCCAGGTCTCCCACGTTACAGGCGGATTCTTTACCAGCTAAGCCACAAACACAGAGCATTGTCATAATTAAGACAGAAACATCTATTGGGACAAAAAAGGCTACATTGGTCTCTAACAGCTCCATGCCATAGGAATATAATATAAGCCACAAATGTGAATTTTAAAAATTAAAATTTTTAACTTTCAAGTAATTGCATTAAAATGGTAGAAAGAAATAAGTGAAATTAATTTGGGTAGGGCATTTTATTTAGCCCAGTGTATCCAACATATTGCCATCTCAAACTATAGCCAATATAAATATACGAAGTACTAATAATACCAACCATTTTGGTTCTTTTTTTTTTTTCCCCTATAATCAGTATAGTTTTTGTGTGTGCTCAGTCACAAAGTCTGACTCTCTGTGACCCCATGGACTGTAGCCTCCCACCAGGCTCCTCTGTCCATGAGATTTCCCATGTAAGAATACTGGAATGGGTTGCCATTTCCTTCTCCAGGGGATCTTCCCGACTCAGGGATTGAACCTGCCTCTCCTGCTTGACTGGCAGAATCCTTACCACCGAGCCACAAGAAAAGCCCTAATATAGATGTACAAAATACTAACACTTTGCTTAAAAAAAAAAAAAATCTAGGCCTTTGAAATCAGGTGTAGTGTTTTACACAGACAGCGTGTCCCGCTTTGGCTGGGTCATGTTTTCAGTGCTCAAAAGCTATAAATTATAAAGGGGCTCTATGTCATCCATTGGGGGTTTCTGCATATGTTCTGGGTCGAGCATCCTTAAAACGGCCGTCTCTATCCCCAGGATGGTACCAGAGGCTCCACCAAGGGCTCAGCCCCAGCGGCTCAGCAGTCCCGGGCAGGTTCTGTCTGAGGTGGGGACATTCCACCAGGATGATACCACCGACTGGGCGCTCGGAGGGCCCGACTCTAGGCGGCAACTTTAAAGATCTGATGTGACCTGTCCACCAAGGACAGAGGGGACTCTCAGGGCCCAGCGGACGTCTCTCCAGAAGAGCAGGCCCCTGAGCTCTTGAGCGAATTGAAACGTTCCTGGTGGAGACAGCATGAAAACCCTCGCAGAGAGGAAGAGACACAGCTGTTCAATTACCACTTGGAAAGACTCCCGTGTCCAGTCCTGCATGCATGGAGCTTACGTTGGTCTGTGACACATAGGACTGAATAGGCAAAGCTACTGTTTCTCTAGCAGCCATGTACGGAGGTGAGAGGTGAACCATGAAGAATGCTTGCTGCTACTGCTGCTAAGTTGCTTCAGTCGTGTCCGACTCTGTGCGACCCCGTGGACTGCAGCCTACCAGGCTCCTCCGTCCACGGGATTTTCCAGGCAAGAGTACTGGAAAGGGTTGCCATTGCCTTCTTCGAAGAATTGATGCTTTCAAATTGTGGTGCTGGAGAAGCCTCTTGAGAGTCCCTTGGCCAACCCTAAAGGAAATCAGTCCTGAATATTCATTGGAAGGACTGATGCTGAAGCTGAAGCTCCAATACTTTGGCCACTTGATGCGAAGAACTGACTCACTGAAACAGCCCCTGGTGCTGAGAAAGATTGAAGGCAGGAGGAAGAGGGGCGGACAGAGGATGAGATGTTTGGATGACATCACCGAATCAGTGGTGATGAGTTTGAGCAAGCTCCAGGAGTTGGTGATGATCGGCAGGCCTTGTGTGCTGCAGTCCATGGGGTCACAAAGAATCAGACTTGACTGAACAGCTGAACAACAGCAACAACAATGTAACACATTACTCCCAGCCGCGGAAGAAAAGCGCTCAAGAGCCCGAGCCGAAGGATGAACACTCTTCTTAGATACATCAGAGAAATGAGGTCACAGGCAAACCGCCACCCCAGGAAGGAGGAACAGACAGACGAAGGTGCAGAGTCGCGGTGCAGTAGAGCGGGGGCCAGAGCAGAGGAGAGGCGGCGGCCCAGGGCCGGGCGGGCCGCACGCTCCCGGGGGCCTGTCCTGGGGGCCCCGACACGACCAGGAGTTTTACCACCCGAGGCTCTGCCGGGTTTTCACAGTAACGACCCCGAGCTTCCTACGTCCCCAGGAGAACAGGAATGGTGCTCTTCCTGTTCTCTGCAAGGCCCGCCACCCGCTTCTGGGGCCTTCTGCAGAGCTGGCCTTTGGGCTAAGAGCCTTGCTTTCCCGACTTCCAAGTCTGTTCTTACAAAATACTCTGCATTTCTTGAGGTTGCAGGAGCGACTCTGTGTCCCCTCAACAGCACTCAGCCCATTTCACAGCAGAGGAAACTGAGGTCCAGAGGCCAAATAACTTACCTGGAGGCACAGAGCTGGCTAATAGTGGTGATGGCTTCCCCTTCCCCTGGCACCATCACACTGCTTTGTCTTAATTTTTTAAATATCTATCTATTTTTATAAAAAGATATTATAAAAATTAATAAATTAAAAGTTAATTTAAATTTTAATTTTAATTAAGAAATTTTTCTTAAAAATTAAATTTAAAAAAATGTTTTAAGTTTATTTATTTGTTTTTTGGGGGGGGGCCTTCCCTTGTGGTTCAACTGGTAAAAAATCCGCCTGCAATGCAGGAGACCTGGGTTCGATCCCTGGGTTGGGAAGATCCCCTGGAGAAAGGAAAGGCTATGCACTCCAGTATTCTGGTGTGGAGAATTCCATGGACTGTTTAGCCCACGCAGTGGCACAGAGTCGGACTTTCACTCTCACTCTATTTCATTTGGCTGCACCGAGGCTTAGTTGCAGCAGCGCGTGGGGTCTTTGCTTGCGACACGCGGGATCTAGCCCCCTGACCGGGAATGCAGCCGGGGCCCCTGCATTGGGAGCTCGAGCCTTAGCCACTGGGCCACCAGCCAAGACCCATGCCACTTTGTCTCAACGTGGCAAACCCTCCAGGCTCCAGTCAGCTTCCAGAAAGCACAGCCCCATACGTCTCAGGAGCCGAAAGCACCCCGTCGGCTCACCCCTAAATTCCTGCCCCATGGACAAGGTGAGACGGTACACGTTGGTGGTTTTAGCTGCTACATTTTGGAGCCGTTACAGCAATGGATGAGTTTTTTTTTTTCCCCGAGTGCCAACACCCATGTGCTCCGTCGAGAGCAGTTTTCACCCCAGCTCTGTTTGGACAGCTTTCCTCTAGGGTCGAAGTCGGACCTATCTTTTCCTGAATTGGCGTTCCAGAAACGTGGATGGACAGGTTCTAAACTATGGGGTGGCCAGAGGAGGCTGTAACAGAAAATCAAGCCAGGCTGGTGTAAGCGAGCTGAGGTCACAGAGGCCCTCTCTCTGGTTTGGGGGCCTCGAGCAGGTGAGGAAACGTTTCGTGGAGGAGTGTTCCAGCTGCCTCTGCCCTCTGGCATGATACAAAGCTGCAGCCCCTCTCAGTGGTGGTCAAAGGCCCATCACCGTGGGATGTTCACCTCCAGCCAGGGACTCGGTGGACGGACAGGAAGCAGCACGGGGGATGCGAGGAGGGTCCGAGGAGGAAGTAGCACTGAGCAGACAGGAAGAGGAAGGGGCGCGGAGAGCACAGAGCGTGCGTGGTCCGGCTTCCCTGGCCACTTGGCGGATGCGCAGCGAGCCCCAGGCCCCGGAGGCTGCGAGTGTGTACTGGACGCTATCGGACTCCGAGGCGTCTAAGCCCCGCTCACCCACCTGGAGGCCCAGCCGAGACTGGGGAGACCCTGTCTTCTGACGGGGCCTCCCTGCCGCTGCCTTGCCCGTAGCCCCCCTGGAACAGCGTCCTTGAGTCCCTTTAGCAAGAGGGTGAGCCCGTCAGTGCTCCCCGGGGTGGGGGTGGGAGGGGGTCTCCTTGTCCAGCTGCTCTGTGCGTGCAGCACGTCGCTGTGATTGCCTGACTCCGGAGGACGGAGGGAGGAGGGGGCAGAGGCAGACCAGCGGCAGCCCCACCCCAGAGCAGCACGGTCCAGGACTGACTTTGTGCGTCTGCACGGATCACACAGAAGCGGTTAGCCACGCTCACGCCGCCTGTCACAGCGAAGGGTTTCGTTCCATTTCATCTTCGTTAGAAGATGAATGTAGATGGCCAGATGTGAGTGGTGGCTTCTGAATTGGGCAACATTGCCCTTAACATACCCTTGTCTGGGATCTATAATGATACAGTCTCTTTAGATGTGTGTGTGTGTGTGTGTGTGTGTGTGTGTGTGTGTGTATTTTAAAATACTTTTTTCTTTGGCCGCATCAGGCCTCAGTTGAGTTACTCAGGATCTTACCTTGGAACGTGAGGACGCTCTAGTTGTGGTGAGCAGGTTTCGCTGCCCCGTAGCATATGGGATCTTCATTCCCTGGCTAGGGATTGAACCCATGCCCCCTGCATTGAAGGCAAGAATTTTTACCACTAGACTCGCTCAGCTGGTGAAGACTCTGCCTGCAATGCAGGAGGCCCCTGTTCCATTCTCGGGTCAGGAAGATCCGCCGGAGAAGGGACAGGCTGCCCACTCCAGTATTCTTGGGCTTCCCTTGCGGCTCAGCTGGTAAAGAATACGCCTGCAGTGCGGGAGACCTGGGTTGGATCCCTGGGTTGGGAAGATCCCCTGGAGAAGCGAAAGGCCTCACTCCAGTATTCTGGCCTGGAGAAGTCCATGGACTGTATGGTCCATGGGGTCACAAAGAGTCGGACACAACTGAGTGACTGTCACTCTCTAGAGCACCAGGGTGGTCCCTGGATACATATTTTTTCACTATTTATTTATTTGTCTATGCCGGCTCTTGGTTGCAGCACATAAGACCTTCGTTGCGTCCCTTGGAATCTTCTGCTGCGGCGTTCCAGCTTGCTAGCTGCAGGACGCTGACTTAGTTGCTCTGTGGCTTGTGGCATCTTCGTTCCCCGACCAAGGATCACACTCGAGTCCCTCGTAGTGTAAAGCAGATTCTTAACCACTGGACCACCAGGGAAGTCCCGATATTCTCATTTTTTAATTAAGGTAGAGGTACATATAGAGTAAAATTCACTCTCTATTTTTGTGCACCGTTCTGCTTTTGGCAAACGCGTGGAGTCACATAATCACCACCACAATCAGCACCGCTACCCGCCC
>SJYV01018611.1:0-61584 GCA_006410875.1 Neotragus pygmaeus
GGGGGCACCGGCCGGCCAGGGGCTCGGAGGACCCCGGCATAGGGCAGGAAGGTCGGTGGAGATGAGGGAGGAAGGAAGAAACTGGGGGGAGCCATGGGGAATCCAGAAGGGTCCTTGGGGGGAGACTGGGAGGGCGAGGAGGGTGGTGATGCTGACAGAAGGCCTGCGGGAAGAGAAGAGAGATGAGGGGGTGAGGGCGGCCAGAGCCAGGGAGGAGGAGGCTGGGGGTCCCGGCCCCTGGGTTCTGGGAGCTGGGGGGCTGGCTTCTCACCATTGGAGCTGAGGCGGCTGCTGCTCTCAGGGGACGTGGTGGTGCTCCGGTCCGGGGAGGGCTCCGGCTGGGATGCCGGAGCAGGCCGTGTGGCCTTGCCTCTCAGGATGTCGATGACCTGTGGGACGCTGCATGATCACCTCCCGGCCAGCCCTGCCCACACAGCCCTGCCTATCTCCATTTCTCCCGGTTCCGAGTCTCCTAGCTCAGGGAGCCTCGCCTCTCTCTCACGACGTGCAAGAGGGCAAGTCACTTCCTTTCTTCGGGCCTCAGTCTCTCCTCTGCCTAGAACTCACACCCACGCGTCAGGCTGCACCGGCTCGCCTCCACGCCCTGGCACTTACGCGCACACGCACATTGCCGCATCCCTTGCACACACGTGCCACTCATCTGTCCCATCCTTGCAGACCGGCGCTCGGGTAGAGAACCACCCCGCATTCAGCCCCGCCCCGNTCCTATATGGTGTATCATATAGAATCAAAGTGTTTTTCTTCCTTGTAATTTTGTTCATCTTTTCTTCCCACATATTTAGAGCAAAGAAATGGGAGAAGTATCAAATTATAAAGATGTAACAAGATCCTAGAAGAAAAGAAAGTCTAGTGATTTCTGCAGTGACAGAAGTGTGTTATATTATTACATTAAATAGCTAGTCTGATGTAACATGTCTCAATATACTAACAATTCATATTAATTGCAAAATCTCAATAATTAATATTTGACCCCAAGAATATCTCATACCTAAATAGAAATATTTCAGTTATGAGAATATTATTATTGTTCTACCTAAGGAAAAAATAACTTATTGCTAAATTTGAAATTATAAATCATATTTTAAAATCCATTCATTCTTCTTTGTTATTTTATAAATAACAGCTACAGTAGAATGTTACAATCCAAGAACAAACGAATGGACCTACGTTGCCAAAATGAGTGAGCCCCACTATGGCCATGCTGGAACTGTGTATGGAGGCGTAATGTATATATCAGGTAAATAATTGCAAATGCAATCCATATAATACATAGATTTTTAGCTATGTTGCCATCTTTCTGTATAGTGTTAATAATCCGGGAAATGGATGCTCAAAATATAATTATAGGTTTTAGAATGTATTTTTGTGTACATTTGTATGTAAATGCCTTTGGTATTTTATAAGTTTATAAGACTAGCAGCCAACCAATCCTACTGCAATACTTAGAAGAAATTGGAAAGCTTTCAGCTTCTCCAACTTGCCTTTCAGCCCCCTTAGTCCATAGTCTAATACTCTAATAACCACCACTCATAGTCTCTATAACAACCATTAATTCATTTCTGTTTAGAATTCAACTAAACTCCATGAGGAAATATATCATTATATAACATGTAAGCTCTACTGTGCAGAAAACTTGCTTCCAATATACATATAATGCATAATAATGTTCATTCTCTCATTTGTGTTAGTCACTCAGTCGTGTCTGACTCTCTGCAACCCCATGGACTGTAGCCCACCAGGCTCCTCTGTCCATGGAATTCTCCAGGCAAAAATACTGGAGTGGGTTGCCATTTCCTTCTCCAGGGGATCTTCCCAACCCAGCAATTGAACCCAGGTCTCCGGCATTGCAGGCAAACTCTTTACTTACTGACTGAGCCATGAGGGAAGACCTAATTTAGTGCAACCCATAACATGTTTCTTCTGTCCTGAGTATTATATTAGGTTCTACTGTGGTGTCATTGCATAAATAATTCTGTGCTGATTACCTGTATTTTGGTCACATTCACATGTATTTTTCTAATAAAAAATTCTGAAAAGACTACAGTCGGCTCAGTGTCACAGTAGCACAAACTGGTAGTGTTCAAATCATCCTTATGTAGAATATAGAAACGAGTCCTATTTTAACGTAATGTTCACTTCTGATATTTGGACTTGACTCTGTTAGGTTCTTGCACTTGGCCCTGACAGAGTCTACCTCTGACAATTTTCCCTCTTTTGAAGGTCGGCCAGTGCCAAGCCAGCAGCTACATTATTAGAGAACAAAGACATTAAGGTGATGTTTGTAGTCTGAGTCTCTGAACACTGCCTTAATGAAATCTGTAATCAAGAAGGATCAGTGAAAGACCTTTAGTGTGTGATTGGCAGGTTTCTGGTGTGAAATTTATGAGCAAATTATGGGACATCTTATATTGAAAGAGCTTTCCAGGAAATCATATGTTCTGCTAATCAATGGTTTACACCATCTACCTATTTTATGTGTGTGGCTGCTATGCTATTATAATGAGAGCTGCAAGTCCTCTGGTGGGAAAAAATGACATTCGAATTGTTCTAGTGGTGATTTGGCATAAATAGCATATATTGCACAAATGACCTTCCTAGTCAAGAGTAGGCTGGAAACCACAGCTGATTTTCAAACCAAACACCACTGTTTCGCTTGCTGGGAACTCAGTGAAGTACAGAAAAAAATAGAGAAAAGCAGAAAAAAAAAAAAAAACCACCTACCTAGTGATGGCCATCTGGCCCCCAGATAGTAGAGCTTTGAATGATGTGGCTGAAGCTTAGTTTAGTTTTCTCCCTAATCTGCAGAACACATAGTTTGATATTTTCATTGTACAGACTGATTGAAATATGATCTGAAAATATGTTTTGTAGATGATATGGACTCAATAGATCAGCAACAAATCATTGTACATAGAAAATTCCAGGTATATTCAGCATTCTAATTCTTTAACTTTTTAAGAGAGGATATTACCCATCCTCACCCTAAGGTCTACAAAAACAGTTCTGAATATTCGTTTAAGCCTGTATAGTTGCATAACACTTTTGACTTTTCCAAAGCATTGTTATTTATTTCAATTCATAGTCAAAATCCTAACTTGAGAACTAGAGTGGCCATTCTTATTTGACAAATGAGGAAGGGAACACCTAGCATTTAAAGAGCAGCAGGAGTGAACGATGCTTTTTTTGTATTTACTGTAAACTCAACTCAAAAAGTAGCCAAAATATATTTTCGTTCTGTAAAGTCTCTTAAATCCCTTTGGTCTCTGTTTGAGAAAGTCATTACAATAATATAAGCTACAGTTTTGTTCTTTAAGGAGATGAAAATATAATTTTTATTTTTAATCCAGAGAAAGTAGTTATAGTGGGCAGACATGTATAAGAACACACTTGATAAACTCTAAAATATCATAATATGTGGCTAGAAGTGAATCATCTTCTAGAGCGAGCCTTCTATTAACTTTTGCATTTTCATATTAATCTGTTTACCTCCTACCTATAATTTTCATTCTTCAGGAGGAATTACTCATGACACTTTCCAAAAGGAGCTCATGTGCTTTGACCCTGATACTGACAAATGGATCCAGAAGGCGCCGATGACCACTGTCAGAGGTCTGCATTGCATGTGCACTGTGGGAGAAAGGCTCTACGTCATCGGCGGCAATCACTTCAGAGGAACCAGTGATTATGATGATGTCCTAAGCTGTGAATACTACTCACCGATCCTTGACCAGTGGACCCCAATTGCTGCTATGTTAAGAGGGCAGAGTGATGTTGGGGTCGCTGTCTTTGAAAATAAAATCTACGTGGTTGGTGGGTATTCGTGGAATAATCGTTGTATGGTAGAGATCGTGCAGAAATATGATCCAGATAAAGATGAATGGCATAAGGTGTTTGATCTCCCAGAATCCCTGGGTGGCATCCGAGCTTGCACACTCACGGTTTTTCCACCTGAAGAAAGCACACCATCACCTTCTAGAGAGTCCCCTCTTTCTGCACCGTAAGATCGTCCCTGCAACTCAGATGCTGTAGTCCCATCTTTGCAGTGTGTCATGAGCTCTCTTCTTTTGCCCCCTCTCCTTAAGTAGTGTACGTTAGGATTATCCTCCAGTAATTGATACAAATATTGGAAAAAAGACATTGATGTTCTTTGTGCTGTTTGTTTGGCTTCGAGTGTTTATAAAGTGGTAACAAACCATTCTGGAAATGTATCCCATAGAAGCTGATATTTAACATACAAGAAAAAAAAAGTATTGTCTATAAGATGTTTCTTCAGTACGTTTTGATGCTGTGTACTGGATGTAAGGTGTTTGTCATCTTACATTAGAAAAGCCCAATAAACCAAGTTAAAAGGTGGATTATAGTAAATGTGCAACTGTGCTAACCAGGCTTCAAAGTAAAAAGTTTTCCTTTCATCTTTGACTGTGAGATGTTAAAGGGAGACAGCCAGTTCCAACAGGAGACACCAGACAAAAGGTTGCCAACTCGCATGAGCTACCTGCCTCTTTCCATAAAGTATTTTTGACATATCTGTCAGCCTTCCTGTCTGTGGGGGTGCATTGAAAACACATCCAATTTCTTAGATGCACAGGAGAAATAATCATTGAAATTCACCAATCTTAATTTTAAAAAAACAGCATGACCCCTCAACTTGTAAACAAGGGTTTAGGGGTTTTTAAGTGTGTATAAATACATGCACACATATATGTCAAAAAGAAATTTTTAAAAACTGACTAGAATGTCAAATTAATGTGAAAAAATAAATACTTTTAAATTTCTTCCAAAAAGCAGCTTCAGTTAAAATGGGAATTCAGTATGCACATACTGAATGCACATATGTAGAATCATACTGAATTTAGGTGGACAAGGGCTAGAAATTTTGAGCAACTAAATTTGTCATTTGACCAGATTTTTCCCTCCAAAATTGTAATCTACACCTTCTCCTTTGCTGTTGAGATAACTTACATATTATATGTATTCTGTATACTCAGTTCATAAGATTATTTAGCACACAATATAGCAGCTTCACCTGGTGAGCTGCTTTTGCTCAGTGAATTCAACTTCCATGTTCTATCTTTTTTGTTCAATAAAAAACGTTTGATGTCATTTTGGTGTGAGATATTCTATTATTGTCTGATTTGACTTACTTTTATTAAATATCTTTTTTTTTTTAGTGTGCCAAGATCTAAATGATTAGAACTTAAGAGTACTGAACAGCTTGGATTACTGAATACTAGTATCTTTCATTCAAGGAAGAAAGAATTTGACCAGGTCCAGCTTCACTGGTGAAAACTCCTTGTTGGTTGTTTTTGAGGAGTTATTGAGTTAACCAAAAAGTTCATTCAGTTTTTTAAACCCATCTTACAGAAAAACCCAAATGAAGTTTTTGGCCAACCCAAAATAGTCTGCAATATGGGAGACCTGGGTTCGATTCCTGGGTTGAGAAGATCCCCTAGAGAAGGGAAAAGCTACCCACTCCAGTATTCTGGCCTGGAGAATTCCATGGACTGTGTAGTCCATGGGGTCGCAAAGAGTCAGACATGACTGAGCAACTTTCACTTAAAATAGTTTGTAGAAGATGCTCATTGGCCTCTCCCCATCCCCACAGGTTAATATGTCTAAACCACAAGAGCAGTGGAATTTCTGAGGTCAGTTTTCCTGCTCTGGGAGAAGACCCATCTTGTCTAACAAGAAGAGATCGTGTAAAATAACCTAAGCGATTTGTTCTCAACCAAGGAGTATAAAGAAAAAGTTTTCGTAGGTTATTGTTTGATCATAATGTTAGTGCCATGTGTATGATTTTTCCTACTTCATCTGCAAATGACCAGGTTAAATCGGAACCAAAAATTTTGAGCTATTTCAGACCAACGAGTATCACCAAAGTTCTTAACCAGTGGGTAATTGGTAGTACCCTGTCACTACCTTTGTCTTGAGTTGATCATAACAAAGAAAACCATTTTCCCATCAGTGGTACTTTTGAATGTTAGGAGAGGCCTAGTTTGAATTTGAAAGACCGTCTTTGGCAGGATTATTCTTTTTTCTAATTAGTTTTCATTTAGGGTATGATTGCTTCATAATGTGTTAGTTTCTACTGTATAGCCAAGTGAATCAGCTATATATAGACATATATCTCCTGTTTTTTGGACTGCCTTTGCATTCAGCTCACCACAGTGCATTAAGTAGAGTTCCCTGTGCTATACAACAGGTTCTTGTCAGTTATCTATTTTATACATAGTATCAATAGTGTGTGTGTTAATCTCAATCTCCCAATTCCTCCAACCCTACCCTTTCCCCCTTTGTATCCATACACGTGTTCTCTACCTCTATGTCTGTATTTCTTAAGTCACAGTAACTGGCCACATATTTTCAGTTCTCTTTATAGGCAGAATGGATTCAACCATTTGCACAGAGTTAAGAACTGCCCAAATGTGGGAGCGTGGACAAGACAGAGTCCAGTGTGAGTTTTCCTGGTCAGGCAACTCTCCTCTAAGGATCCTCGGAATCTTCTCCATTCAGTTAGCAGAAGAAAAATGGAGCACTGAAGGCATGAGGGACATTTGGGTGAAAGAGGCTTACATCACGTCTACCCATGGTCAGAAATCGATCCTGTGTCCACACAAAAGCCCAAAGGGGACTGGAAAATATCAGACAGCCACATGCCCAGAAAGAAGAGGAAATAGGGTCTGTGATTTGTTCCCAGTTTGCCACAGGGAATAACAAAGCACACAGATTCTGTTTGACAGCTTACCTTTTCTGCATCCATGCCATATGTTATTTAGAACAGCAGTGCATGTCACACAAGTGCTGTTATTAAACAATTCCAACAGCTGGTAAATTACTACACATTTTCCTTCATAGCAAATTAAGCATTTTTCTTTATAAAAAATATCAGCCAGTTATTGGTTGACTATACAAACATTTCTCACATTTGCCTTTCTTAGGTTCTTGTTTTACTTGAAAAAGGAGTTAATGAGTTATAATGCAGTAAATGTTAAATGTTATGTTAATGTAATGTATTAAATCTCAAAAGGGTCATCATTTCCCTTCCTGGTCAAGGCTGGTAGAGTGCGCAAGATGAAAGAAAAAAGCTACTTTGCCTATTTCAAGAATTTTTAAAAATTTATCTCATAATCAAGTTTTGTCCTGAAAAGAAAGATGATGACCCGAACCTGTTTCCTCTCTCTTGTTACTTTAGGGACTTACCAATATATACCTATGTATTGTCTCTTCGGAAGTGGCTAAGATAACTCCCTTTCATGAGCCCCTGAGCGAGTGGCCCACAAGGCAATTAAGTGGTATTTTATTTAATTAGTCTGTGACCTTTTTTCCATTTCAAGCGCCTTTGTGTATTCCCTCCTCTCCAACACCCCCAACCCCCACCCAAGAATGGTAAGCAGACTTCCTTTACCTTAACTATGGAAAAGTTGGCTCTGCCTCTAATTTTATTCTTGGCTATTGTGTGTTTTATTTTCAAGGCACCAGACCTCAGGTTTAGTCCTTTCCATATCAGAGAGCTCTTGGAATATGTGGGCAGCAAAGTAAACGTGAAATAAGTTCACAAGGATTCCAGGAATTTTATTTTAAATGGGCCAAATCATGTAGTATTTTAAAACTATTGGTAATTATAAACAGGCAAAATAGAGAAAAATTGGTAAATACAAGGAAGAAAAAAGTCATTCATCTCCCCTCATATCAGTAACTATAGCTAAATGTATTTTGCTTTTACACTATTATCATTTCAAATCAGTATAAATAATTTTGTATAACTATATTTTTTGATATATTAATATATCATTTCCTGATATGAAATATATTCTAGAGCATCTGTGCATTTTAATTACTGATACAAAATACATCAATACAGTATTTAGAGTAAGACTTCTAACCCCTGTATTAAGTGAGGTTTAACTACTCAGCAATATATTGGGTTTATATCAGTGTAAAAATATTAAAATATTAATGTGGTCAAATCAGATGTCCATTGAATTAAGTAACAGTGTTTCAGGAAGGGGGACCCCTTCCAGGGCCCAAAACTGGACTCTTGTCTAACACTCAGAAATAAATTGTCCAAGGAGACACGTGCTGACAAAGCAAGAGATTTTATTGGGAAGGGGCACCCGGGTGGAGAGCAGTAGGGTAAGGGAACCCAGGAGCACAGCTCTGCCAAGGCTCGGGTTTTACGGTGATCAGATTAGTTTCCAGGTTGTCCTTAGACAATCATTCTGACTCAGAGTCCTTCCTGGTGGTGCACGCCTTGTTCAGCCAAGATGGATGCCAGAGAGAAGGATTCCGGGAGGTGGTGGGACATGTGGTGTCTCCTTTTGACCTTTCCTGAACTCTTCTGGTTGGTGGTGGCTTATTAGTTCTGTTTTCCTTACCAGGAACTCCTGTCATAAAACAACTCATGCAAATGGTTACAGTGGTGCTGGGCCAGGGTGGGNCGGGAGGTGGTGGGACATGTGGTGTCTCCTTTTGACCTTTCCTGAACTCTTCTGGTTGGTGGTGGCTTATTAGTTCTGTTTTCCTTACCAGGAACTCCTGTCATAAAACAACTCATGCAAATGGTTACAGTGGTGCTGGGCCAGGGTGGGCAGTTTCAGTCAGTGTGCTTCCCCTAACAAGGTGATACTAGATAATTAAAATATTTAGTTCATCAATGAATTACGTAATTTGTATAATTAAAATCTCAGAGTAGATATTTCATTCTCAATCATTTATTAGTATTTTAAAAGTGATTACAGGTTTTTATATTAAATGGTAGTTTTAGGGATGTATTCATTCTCTATTTAAATTTAGTATTCCTTGCTGTCTCCACTAATCAGCCCAATGCTTCTTAACCTTACATGTTATTTGGCAATGGGACTATTGAAGATTGAACTTTAAAAAATGAGAATAAAGGCCACAGCTCTGTCAAAAACAAAGCAGGAAACATTACAATATTCAGTTCAGTCGCTCAGTTGTGTTCGACTCTTTGCCACCCCATGAATTGCAGCACGCCAGGCCTCCCTGTCCATCACCAACTCCCAGAGTTCACCCAAACTCATGTCCATCGAGTCAGTGATGCCATCCAGCCATCTCATCCTCNATACATCGACATGAATCCACCACAGCTGTACACGAGCTCCCAATCCTGAATCCCCCTCCCACCTCCCACCCCACAACGTCTCTCTGGATCATCCCCGTGCACCAGCCCCAAGCATCCTGCATCCTGCATCGAACATAGACCGCCGCCTCATTTCTTACATGATAGTATACATGCTTCAATGCCATTCTCCCAAATCATCCCACCCTCTCCCTCTCCCTCAGAGGCCAAAAGTCTGTTCTATATGTCTGTGTCTCTTTTGTTGTCTCACATACAGGAAAAGCATTTATTTGTTTGGCTGCATCCAACCTAGCTGTGGCATGTGGGATCTTCCTTGCACTGTACAAGCTTCTCTAGCCGTGGCATGCAGGCACAGCTGTTGTGACTCTTGGGCTCTAGAGCACAGGCTCAGTAGTTGTGGTGCACAGACTTAGTTGCCCCATGGCATGTGGGATCTTAGTTCCCCCACCAGGGATTGAACCTGAATCCCCTGCATTGGAAGGCGGATTGTTAACCACTGGACCACCTAGGAGGTCCCTGTTTCCTAGGTTTTACAGTTATATTTAAAATCTACTTTGTTGAGACCAGCGTACAAAAGCTGTACACATTTAACGGATAAAACCTGATGAGTTTGGAAATAAGTATCCACCCATGAAACCATCACAATCTTTGCCATAAACATATCTGTCAGACTCTGCAAATTTTCTCCCACCCTCCTTATTTATTTTTATCATTGTTACTATTATTTGTATTTTATTGGTTTGTTTCTTCAGTTAAGACAGTAGCACACTTCATCAGACCTGCCAAGGTCACCCCCCATGGGTCCTGAAAGGTCAGAGATTTCTTCTGTCACCTTCTGGGTCTGGCCCACTCACCCTCCTCGAGGCAGATTGTGAGCCCCTTAAAATGTGAGGTCTTGCATTATATGTCCTGGATCCACACATAGGAACTTATGCCATCTTATGTTACCCTCCCCTCAAAGGAGTTTTTAAAATAATATCCCCCTTTTGTATGTGGTTTTGAGGAAGATGTTTTATCTACATCTTCAGTTTCAACCACAGTTCAGATGATGCCCTGTGGGTCCCTTGAGCAGAATGACTCCCTCAGCAATATCTAGTCATTTGGCAGTCTTTAAATAACTGGCCACAACTGGCCCCTAGGTTGGGCCAACTGATGTGCCTCTGGGCAGGCTTCATACTCGTGGGCTACCTAGTTATGTAGATCTGACCACATGATAGAAACGATTCCTCTGCAAAGTAAATATAAATTCTTTGGCATGAGAGTATAAAGGCTTATGTGGTAGCCTGTCCCCTGCCCCCACATGATGTATTTTTTTGGTGAGAGAAAATAATTTGAAATTTATAATGCTGCATAATTCTTTGTCATTAGCACCTGGCTTGCATTACAATTTTAGATCTTTCCCCACTGAGGTCTGCCCGTTCAGTAGCCTTAGCTTTTGTAATAAGGGCCTGCTCCTTTGACCTTGAGTCTAGCCCACCGCTCTCTGGGCAGGGAGCTGCCTTCTGAGAGGCCCCCTGCTTGTCAGGTTTCCCTTTATGAGAAATCAACATCTTGACTGACTCCTTTCCTCAAACCTTGTCCAACCAATCCTTCTACTTAAATGTGTGCCTTATTTCTCTGTCTACCAATGGGTCCCCTAGATCTGCACTGACCTCCTTCTGTGAATCTGCCTTTTGGACTAAATGACAACCATAAGGGCTCAGGAAACGAAGCCTATCATGATTATGAATGACTGGAGGCTGCCTGTGCCCTGCCTCAAAACATTTACAAATTAATTAACTTGATTTCTTTTTCTTGGCAGACCTTCTCTTTCACTAGCTCCACCTGGAGTCGTGTGGTCACCCGAGGTAGAGACTCTGAGACCAATGTCTCCCTCTGGTGTAATCTTTTCATGACCATGCCCCCCCAGCTCTGGGACCCAGCTGACACCATCTGGATAACTTCCTCAGCTTTTACTTTAATTTTTTAAAATTAATTAGTTTATTTTTAGTTTTTGGCTGAACCACACAGCATGCAGAATCTTAGTTCCCCAACTGGGGATAGAACTCACACTCCCTACAGTGGAAGCACAATCTTAACCATTGATTCACTAAGGAATTCTCACTTCCTCCACTTTTAAAGCAGGACTTGCAGGGACTTCTCTGGTCGTCCAGGTTAAGACTTCACACTCTTCAATGCAGGGGCATGGGTTCTATCCCTGGTCAGGGAACTAGATCCCACGTGTTGCAACGAAGATCAGTGCAGTCAAATAAATAAAAATTAAAAATAAATAAATAAAGCAAGGCCTGCAGAAAATTCCAGGGACTCAAGGGAGACTTTGGGGCACCATTTGATTTGGAAGACCCACACCAAGACCTGTCTCCAGGTGCCACCCATGCCCTAACGGTCAAGGCCAAGTCTCCCCTGTCCTAATGGTCAAGAGCAAGGCTTCAGGTGCCTTTGTGAGCTGAGACAGAAGTGGAGCCTCTCTGAATCCTTCCCATTGCCTGCCTGTTCTTCCTCCCATTGCCCAAATCTGTAGTAACTCACTGAGGATGAGCAGATCAGACTCTTCCTAGGACCAGATCTGAGATGAATGCCTAGGCGGGAAGAAGTTATCATTCAGGAGGCAGCAAGACTTCCATACCATCTTTTTTTTAAAAATCAAACCCAACTTGTTTGGAGAGCAACATAGAAGATGAGTGACCACTACGAGTAGTTAACACGATCCCAAGAGTGCAGCAAAGTCTGATACAAGCATGCATTTGTTAATAGGACTGATTTCCACAGAATGAGCAGCCAAGGGCACCCAGGTGCAGCGCTGGAGGTGTCCCTTAAGCACCCGGGAGCCCTACGTCTTCGACCAAGGAGGCCCACCTGTCCCAGGACTTGGCAGAGTCTGGTGGAGGAATAAGAAACGAACTGATCCACAAGAGCTCTATAAAGAGATGGTCCTCAGGGGGAAAGCACATTTGAGATGGGACAAATAATCACACACCAGGCTAGGGGACACTTCGTGCTCCATGCCTGTGGAGGGGACAGTGATGTTGGATGTGAAGAAAAGCCACAAACACATCAAGGATGGGCTCTCTTATCAGGCCAATGTCCTATATTTCTCCTTTTATTTATTTATTTATTTTAAAAACTTTTACTTTTAAAATTTATTTTATTTGGTTGTACCAGGTCTTAGTTGCAGCATATGGGATCTAGTTCCCTCACCAGAAATTGAACTCAGGGTCCCTGCATTGGGAGTGTGTAGGCTTAGCCACTGGGCCACCAGGGAAGTTCCTGTATTTCTCCTTTTAAAGGCCTGTCTCTCTTGCTAGAATTCCCAGCCCTGGTGCTAGATCTGAACAACTTCAGTCTCACTGTTTGGTTTCCCACCTACCTACTGGAGTCAGATCGTATTTACTGGACTTCCCAGGTGGAGTGTGGGTGGTCCACAAATGCTACTCTACAGAGGGAAGGAATTCACAAAATCCCATCTGCCCTGTGAGTGTCTCCTGGTGGGTCCAATTCCCACTTTGGGCTTTGTAATTACAAGTACTCTGCTTCGAGGGGGGAAAATCATTGCCTCAGTGCGGGTGTGCTAAGTCACTTAAGTCATGTCCAACTCTTGGTGATGCTATGGACCATAACCGGTGGCGCCTCTGTCCATGGGATTCTCCAGGCAAGAATTCTGGGGTGGGTTGCCGTGCCATCCTCCAGGGGATCCTCCCAACCCAGGGATCGAACCCATGATTCTTACATCTCCTGCATTGGCAGGTGGGTTATTACTAGCATCACCTGGGAAGCCCCTCATTGTCTCAGAGGACTAAATAAAATGTCAGTAACACACGAACATGTTGATGTATGGCAAAACCAATACAATATTGTAAAGTAATTAAACTCCAATTAAAATAAATAAATTTATATTTTAAAAAAGATAAAAAATATCAGTCACATGAAGGTATACATGAAAGGAAAACCTCAACACGGTAACCCACTTTTTCTGTTTCTTCCTTTTATGGGGGGGAGATGGGGGAATTCTGTCTTTAAGAATAATGTTGTGTATTTAGCTAAAGCACACACTTGGCATGAATTAAAGACTTTTCAATTTCCTCACTGATGGTTGCATATTTTGAAATCATACATTTTAAAATCTGAGCTTATGGTTAACTTGACTTTTACTCTTGCCATCGGAGCTTCTAAACCTCCCCTTCCCTTCCCCCCCAGTTCCTGACAACCAGTAATATGTTTTCTGTTTCTATTTGCCTATTTTAGATCTTTCATGTAAATTAAATCAAACAACATGTGGTCCTTTGTGTCTGCCTTCTATCACTTCGATAATATTTTCATAGTTTATCCACGTTGTACCATGTATTGCTATTTCATTCCTTTTCATTGCAGAAGAGTATTTCATTTTGTGGGCATAAACCAGATTTTTGTTTATCTGTGCATTAATTGATGAACATTTGGGTTATTTCTACCTCTTGACTACTGTGAATAATGCTGCTCTGAACCTTCATGCATGAGTTTTTGTGTGGATATTTGTTTCCATTTTTATTGGGCACACCCCTAGGGGTGGAATGACTGAGTCATATGGTCCCTCTATGTTTACCTTTTTGAGATACTGTCAAACGCTTTACTGAATTTCATTTTGATGGTAGCAGTTTTCTTTTCTTTTTTTTTTTTGTAGTTGTTTCAGATAAGCATTTACTTATATAGATTAGACAATACAATAATTATTTGAGAAATAACTATTACTGGATATAATTAGGGAATGAATTTCCCCTCTTCCTTGAGATCAGCATTTATTTATATTGATCAGACCCCATCAATACTTCTTCAAGGATTAAATATCACTGGGATTCACTTTGATGGTGACTGAGAGCCTTTGATTTCCCCTGAGCTCTCTCTTGTCAGTTTCTTGCTGAATCCCAACCTTCAGCCTTGCCCTTTTTCTTGTCTCTCTCCCTTCTTCCCCTTTATGCCTCCATTTTCCCATCCCCCTTCCCACAAGACTAGGTTCTTTTTTATTTGCTGTCCATAACTCACATAACTATCTGGTTTAGGGAATGTCTGAGTCTTGAAAACTGTTCTCTGTGGGCTGGACATACGGAGTTCATATTTTTAAAATATGGAAAGGGAGAAAGGAGAGGCAGAAAGGGAACACGATAACACAATAGAGTTGGTCTCAAAATGTGGCTTAAAAATTAGAACGAGCTGAAAGTGTTTCAGCTTTGAAAGAAGAAAGAAAATTAACATATAAAAGCAGTTGGTCCACCATATATTTAGAACCTTGAGGCTCATGATCATACATGATAATCAGTCTCTTGCCTTCCAGCGACAGCCTCTGCTAGCCTCTGCCTTCTGTGAAATGGCTCTTTTCCAAAAAGTTCTGTCCTCATTCTTCTGCCTTCAGAGAAGCACCTAAGGGTGGTAATGCTTAGCTGTGTTCTCCTTTAACCAGTCACATTCTGACCCTGTCTTCTCTCTACCTACTCCATTTTGCTTCTTCCAGAATGTTCTGCCCCTGCTCTTGCAGAAATTTCCAGAGAGAGGAGTTCTACTCAGTTCTCCTTCAGTCATATTCTGACCCCCTGGTATTTTCCTCAGACCACCTCACACAACCACTCCTGCTTGGACTTCTTCCACAGATCAAGTGATCTGGGTGCTCCTTCAAAGCCCTGAAGCGAAGGGCATCCTCCCACATGCCCCTGAAAGAAGCCCGCTTAGGGGCTACAGCAACAGTGTACTCTCACATCAGACCTTCCACCATCTCTGTACTCAAGAGAGTGACAGAGATCATTCTGGCTTCAAAATGTTATAAGAGGCACAGAATTCTCTTTAAATTCAAGCACGTCCAACAGCTGGACATGCAGGGAATTTGACTCTTAGAAAAACACTGACTGAAACTGCCCACCATGGCCGGGCACCAGAGTAACCATTTTGTGTGAGTTTACCAGGAGATCCTGATAAGAAACACAGAAATAACAAGGCCACCACCAACCAGAAGAATTCGGAAATGGTCAAAAGGAGACATAAGACACCAGTTCATATGTCCTCCCAGAATCCTTCTCTCTGGCATCCATCTTGGCTGAGCAATGCACGCACCACTAGAAAGGACCCAGAGTTAGAATGATTAGATTGATTGGCCAGAGACAACCTGGAAACTAATCCCATCACCATAAAACCTGAGACTGTGAGCAACGTGGCAGAGCAGTCCTCCTGGGTTCCTTTGCCCTCCTGCCCTCTGCCCCAGGCACCCTTCCCAATAAAGTCTCTTGCTTTGTCAGCGTGTGTGTCTCCTGGACAACTCATTTCCGAATGTTAAACAAGAGCCCTCTTCCTAAACACCCTCAGAGTGATTGTTTATAAGACATAAGTTTATTTGTGCACCACTGGCTGACAATGGGTTGTTGTTTAGTTGCTCAATTGTCTGACACGTTATCGACCCCATGGACTGTAACCCACCAGGCTTGTTTGTCCATGGGATTTCTCAGGCAAGAATACTGTACCTATTGCCAGAATTTTCAAACAATTCCTTTGCACAGGCACTGTGATGAGGGAACTTAGCCATGAACTGGGCATTGGGAGATCTGGGCTGTAGTCCTGGCCCTGCCATTAACTTTCCATTGTCTCCTATCCATGGAGTGAAGGGCTTGGATTGGAGAAATGGATTTCCAAAGTGAGTATTAAATTTTTTTCTTTCAATTAATTTTTTGACTGTGTATAACAAGTTTCCTAAAATAATACTCACCACTAATCATGAGTGACGGATTCTGATATTTTTCTGTCTTATAATTTGATGTTATTATTTTAATTGTTGTGATCTCAGAAACTGATTTTCTGACCCTGTAAGGAGAGATGACTGATGGTTTGAAGAATACTGGGCTGGAGGGTCTTTAAGATCTTTTTCTGCTTAACATTCTAAAAATCAAAAGGGCTAAGTTGGAAACATGGAAAAATCAAATATGTAATCTGGCTGAATCGCTCTCTTTGACCTTCCTCAGATTGTCAGCAACTATAAAAGTCAGGTATTCTGCAGCTCCAGGAGACAAGGGCCCCTAGATCATGGCCCAGGCTTGANGGGAAACCAAACAGTGAGACTGAGTTTGTTCAGATCTAGCACCAGGGCTGGGAATTCTAGCAAGAGAGACAGGCCTTTAAAAGGAGAAATACAGGAACTTCCCTGGTGGCCCAGTGGCTAAGCCTACACCTGTCTCTTATACACATCTTGTGCACAATAGGTGGTAACCCAGGCACTTAGGCTCTGTAAACCCCAGCATCCTCAGCTGTAAAGGGGGCATGATAATGTAGACCTTACAGGTTGTGATGAGGGTCAAATGAGGTCCTGGGTGTAAAGGTGCCCACAGGGGTCATGATCTGCAGGTCCCCTAGGTTGAACGTGACCTGAAGGTGTGATCTGTTTGACAGACACCGGGCATACCCTCCACTTTGCCACTGTCCCTACCACTTGTAGGGTCTGACACCCTCTGAAAGTGAAAAGTGAAAGTGAAAGTTGCTCAGTCGTGTCTGACACTTTGCGACCCCAGGGACTGTAGCCCACCAGGCTCATCTGTTCATGGGATTCTCCAGGCAAGAATATTGCAGTGGGTTGTCATGCCCTTGTCCAGGGATCTTCCCAACCCAGGGATCAAACTCAGGTCTTCTGCATTGTGGGCAGATTCTTTACCATCTGAGCCACCAAAGACACCCTCTATACACATTAAATGACTTGCTGAACTTTTAAAGCCGTTTGCGTTTGCTGCTCTTGGCTTAGCAGAGGGCATGGGACAAATTTGGCATTGAATTCAGGTCTTTTATCTTCTCTGGTCCTGGCACTGTGGAAATCACAGTGCAATCTCATGCAGGTGGTTTAAACGCTTTACGTCTCATATTCCTCCCTAAAATGAAAATAGTATCGGCCCTGTTGGCTTTTTGGAGGATCAATATTTTAATTTAATTAAATCTAATTTGAAGACTGAGATTGTGAATGAATATTACATATTTGGTTTTGCTATGTTTCCAACTTAACCCCTTTGATTTTTAAAACATTAAGCAGAAAAAGATTTTAAAGAATCCTCCAGTCCAGTGTTCTTCAAACCACCAGTCATCTCTCCTTACTGGGTCAGAAAATCAGTTTCTGAGGTCATAACACACAATTAAAAACAGAAAATCATAAGACAGAAAAATATTGAGAGGATCAAACAAGGTACAGTTCTCCATTGCTTCGTTGATCACCACATGTCCAACAGCAAGCAGCCTTGTCCACTGCTTCTGAGAAGCCTCCAGTGTTGCAGCAGGAAAGGGGACCCCTTCCAGGGCCTGAAACGGGGCTCTTGTCTAACACTCAGAAATGAATTGTCCAAGGAGACACATGTGCTGACAAAGCAAGAGATTTTATTGGGAAAGGGCTTCCTGGGCAGAGAGCAATAGGGTAAGGGAACCCAGGAGGACAGCTGCCACATGGCTTGCAGTCTTGGGTTTCATGGTCATGGGATTAGTTTCCAGGTCATCTTTAGCCAATCATTCTGAGTCAGAGTCCTTTCTGGTGGTGCAGGCCCTGTTCAGCCAAGATGGATGCCAGAGAGAAGGATTCTGGGAGGTGGTTGGGCATGTGGTGTCTCCTTTTGACCTTTCCTGAACTCTTCTGGTTGGTGGTGGCTTATTAGTTCTGTGTACCTTACCAGGACCTCCTGTCATAAAACAACTCATGCAAATGGTTACTGTGGTGCTGGGCCAGGGTGGGCGGTTTCAGTCAGTGTGCTTCTCCTAACAGTGTCAGGAGGAAAACAGACCTGAAGAAAAGGTGCTGCAGTAAAAATCGTGCCCAGTGCTGGAGACCCAATAGAGGAAAAGCGAGTGGCTTGGGGTCAGGGGTAGGAAGTGACTATCAGCAAGATGATCGCGCCTTGGAGTTGTGCTGGGGTGGGGGCTGTATCTGAAGAGCATCATTTTTTTTTTGGCTGTGCTGTGCGGCTTGTGGTATCTTAGTTCCCTGACAAGGGAACGAATCTGNCACATCTAAGTGACTATCAGCAAGATGATCGCGCCTTGGAGTTGTGCTGGGGTGGGGGCTGTATCTGAAGAGCATCATTTTTTTTTTGGCTGTGCTGTGCGGCTTGTGGTATCTTAGTTCCCTGACAAGGGAACGAATCTGTGCCTTCTGTGAAAGGTTTCTGCTACTAGCCATAAACGACGCTGGGATTCTTGGCCTTTGAAGGAGAGGAATTCAATCTGGGGCCAGTGACAAAGCTTGATCGCTCAGAGCTTTTGTATAATCAAGTTTTATTAAAGTGTAAAAGAGATAGAGAAAGCTTCTGACATAGACTTCAGAAGGGGGCAGAATAAGTGGCCCCCCCTGCTAGTTTTTAACAGATGCCAACTGCTGCTGCTGCTGCTGCTGCTGCTAAGTCGCTTCAGTTGTGTTCGACTCTGTGCGACCCCACAGACGGCAGCCCATTGGGCTCCATCATCCCTGGGATTCTCCAGGCAAGAACACTGGAGTGGGTTGCCATGTCCTTCTCCAATGCATGAAAGTGAAAAGTGAAAGTGAAGTCGCTCAGTCGTGTCTGACTCAGCGACCCCATGGACTGCAGCCTACCAGGTTCCTCCATCCATGGGAGTTTCCAGGCAAGAGTACTGCAGTGGGATGCCATTGCCTTCTCCGAGATACCAACTAGCAGGCTGCTAATTAGAGAAAGGAAAAGTCTTAACCCTCAGAGAGTGGCACCAGGCTGCTCACCCACAACATGCATCTTGAGATAACATTGGCACAAGGTGAGTCATCCTGGGCCATAAAACGACTGACATGAATCTTGAAGAAAGGCAGGTTTCCAAGCAAATACATAGTTTCTTTAACATAGTTTAAGAAAAACATTTCCATAAGAAAAACGCATTGGTTAGCTCAAGGTTTGAGAAAAGTTAAGTTCAGGTGGAACTAGGTATTGTCACGGCAACACAAAATTGTAAAAGAAACCTCCTTTTAATTTTGTATAGAAAAGGGGAAAAAAAAATCTGACACTTGTGGTCTGTTTTCTCCTGTTGAGTAAGAGAGAAAAGAAAGAAAAAAAAAACATCTGACACTTGCAGCCTATTTCCTCCACTTGGGGATCCCTAGCCTTCCTGGCTGTTACCCTCTCACCTGTATTGGGAACACAGAGTCTTAACCACTGGACTACCAGGGAAGTCCCCAGAAGAGCATAATTTTGATGCCAGAGATGATTATTTGGTAGTGAATGTTACTAATTCGTGCTTTATGTGACTCTGTCACTGTAGCTTTTTATGGAGTCCAATGCCTTTTCCTTTATAGTTTCTCATTTTCCCTCCATCCTCTGCCCCAACTGCTGATATTTCAGAGACACTAGGAATTTGCCCAAGATCAATTTCCAGGCAGGCCTCTTCCCAGCTGCTTTCCATAGGCATGCATGCTCTGTTTTACGATGGGCACTGTATTTTATTAATATGATGGGAATATGATGTACCAAAGGGTGGGATGGCATATAGAGCGTTTATTGTCATTCATCATGCCCAACATTCCCCAGCTTGAAGGTTCTGGTGCTTCGGGGTCTAACTGGCTCAAATGAACACTGCCTGGCCCTTTTAGAGTCGGTACTTCCAGAGCTGTCCATGTAACACACATATCGCTTCATGGCTTCTGACTGTATCCCTGTGTCCATGTGTTTAGCTTCACCACAGTACTCTGTCATAATTAAACCAGGCAAGATAACAACAAAGACTCATGATTAACAAATTAATCAGCCTCACGTTGTATGTACTGACAGTGTTTCTCATTACTCATGTTGCATCACAAGGTAATTCTCCAAAGACACCTAAAGAGTAGTGAGTCTAATTTTGGCTAATGAATGATGACAAATTTGTCTTCATTTCATCTAGGGAATGGTCATAAATGAAAAGAACCCTGGTACTAACTGAGCAAGGTTAAGCTCTGAGATTTGGACTTCTCTCAAATTGTTAGCAGAAGTACACTGATTGAAACTGCCCACCCTGGAGAGGTGTCATAGTAGCCATTTGCATGAGTTTTATGACAGGAGGTCCTGGTAAGGAACACAGAACTAATAAGCCACCACCAACCAGAAGAGTTCAGGAAAGGTCAAAAAGTGACACCACATATCCAACTATCTCGCAGAATCCTTCTCTCTGGCATCCATTAGGCGGAACAAGGCTTGCACCACCAGGAAGGACTCTGACTCAGAATGATTGGCTAAAGACAACCAGAAACTAATCCCATCACCAGAAAACCCTGAGGCTGCAAGCCACATGGCAGCAGTCCTCTTGGGTTCCCTTACCCTACTGCTCTCTGCCCGGGTGCCCCTTCCCAACAAAATCTCTTGCTATGTCAGCACATGTGTCTCCTTGGACAATTCATTTCTGAGTGTTAGACAAGAGCCCAGTTTCGGGTCCTGGAAGGGGTCCCCCTTCCTGCAACAAAATGACCTGAAATAACTGAGAGACATTTAATAAAACAACTGATTATGGACTTCCCTGATGGTCCAGTGGTTAAGACTCTGCACTTCAATGCAGGGGGCGTGGGTTTGATCCTTGATTGGGAAAACTAAGATCCCACAAGCCATGTGGCACAGCCAGAAAATAAAAACAAAATAACTTACAAAAAAAAATACAGCTGACTAGTACTCATCCCAAGTGACAAGATGTTGAAAGATAGTGAAAGACTAAAGGTCTGTCACAGACTGGAAGGGACCAAAAAGACACAATAGCGATTATAATCTGGGGCCTAGATGGGATCCTAGAACAGAAAAGGGACACCAGTGCAAGATGCCTGGGGAAGTTTCAAGAAGTTCAGTCTGTAGTTTAGTTAACAGCATTGTACTGATGTGATTTTTTTGGTTTTGATAGTTTTACTAAGGTTATACAAGGTGCTAATATTAGGGGAAGCTGGGTAAAGGGTATGTAGGAACTCTGAGGACTATTTTTGCAACTTTTATGTAAATCAAAAATTATTTTAAAGGAAGTTAAAAAGTAATCTGAAATGTATAGGCATAATGTTTCTTTTTTTTTCATGCTGCAAGTTATACAAGATTGATTCCCTGACCAGGATGGAACCCTGGCCCCACTGGACTTCCAGGAAAGTCTCTATAGGCATAATCTTACTAGACAACATGAAATGGATGAACTGGCCATCCAGGAGTTGAACTCATTATTTGCTTCAGGGCATTAGCCTGGCTCATGTTTTTTCCTTGGACTTATGAATTAGTCAGCTTTGTGTAGGCTTTTACACATACAGATAGTGAGAAACTTAGTCCAGGCTGAAAGATGATTCTGAATAGATGAGTGTCATCATCGGACTGAGTGCTATGACCTTGACATCTTTGTACCTCAGTTTTCTCATTTAGAAAAGGTGGGATTGGACTCAATTTTTAAGAACCCTTGGAAGTGTTGTGATTCTATGGCGTTATTTGTAACACAACTGTCAGTTTTGAAGATAATGGACCTTGGGAGAAGCTGAAACAGGGATGTCAAAGAAAGGACAGCTTCTTTGGATGTAGGCAATGGCATCCCACTCCAGTACTTTTGCCTGGAAAATCCCATGGACGGAGGAGCCTGGTAGGCTGCAGTCCATGGGGTCGCTAGAGTCAGACATGACTGAGCGACTTCACTTTCACTTTTCACTTTGACGCACTGGAGAAGGAAATGGCAACCCACTCCAGTGTTCTTGCCTGAATCCCAGGGATGGGGAAGCCTGGTGGGCTGCCGTCTGTGGGGTCGCACAGAGTCGGACATGACTGAAATGACTTAGCAGCAGCAGCAGCAGAACTTGGTAGACATTGTGGAGATACTGGTATCTGGTGAAAGCCCTTTGCAAAAGAGCCACAGCTAGTCCTAAAGTATTACCACTAAATAGGAGTGGCATCTCATTGGATGTTGGAGTCAGCTTACACTATTGGGAATGGTAATTGAGGATCTCTTCTCTGTATGGGTATCATCTGCTCACAGAGTGCTTATGGACTTTTTTCACTCAAAGCACCATTGTTGTCCAGGAAAGTTAAAAAAAAATAATTATAAGTTATAGTTTATTCTGCAATTATTTATCCATATATTGTTTTCAGTCTCAAGATGAGGAAATTACAGAGCAATATGTTCCTGTGGGGCTTCCCAGGTGGCACTAGTGGTAAAGAACCCACCCATCAATGCAGGAGACATAAGAGATATGGGCTCTGTTCCTGGGTCAGGAAGATCTCCTGGAGGAGGGCACGGCAACCCACTCCAGCATTCTTGCCTGGAGAATCCCATGGACAGAGGAGCCTGGTGGGTTACAGTCCATAGGGTCACAAAGAGTCCAACATGACTGAATAAACAGCAGGCAGGCACATGCATGTTCCTGTGACTTTGCCAGAAACTGGAGAAATTCAGTGAAGTAGCTTCCTCCTCTGTTCCATGAGTTGAAAATAGTAGTCAACGTTTCAGTTACACATGATGAGTAAGTTCTGGGGATCTACTGTAAGCGATGTGTTACCAGTGAACAATATGGTATTGTATGCTTGAAATTTTGTGTTCTCATCACCAAGAAAGGAAGGAAATGACCACTCTGTGAGATAATGGATATGTTAAGTAGTTTAATTGTGATGATCATTTCCAAAGGTGTATGTATATCAAAACATCAAATTGTACACTTTAAATATATGTATTTGTATTTGTCAATCTTACCTCAGTAAGGCTGGGGGGAAAAAGCACATTTAAACCATTGTTGTTTTGTTCCTTCTTGTCTACCCTGTACCCATGAGGTGCATAAGGTAGATGAGGAGGAAAATATACTAGGAAACATTGATCCATGAAGCATACAAGAACCCATGTGCACAGGATCTCTATGAATTCTCCAAGGGAGGAAGTCTGGTGGCAATAGATATGTTTTGTATATTTCCCCTAATTGTTACTTTTGGCTGGGCGAAGGTTGTCTTTCAGTTCAGTTCAGTTGCTCAGTCGTGTCTAGCTCTGCGACCCCATGAACCACAGCACACCAGGCCTCCCTGTCCATCACCAACTCCTGGAGTCCACGCAAACCCATGNAAAAAAAAAACTGAAGGGGGAAGAAAAGAAGAATTTAAAATTTGCAGTTCTTAAATCCCGTGTAAGTAGCTCCAGGGGCTTCCCTGGTAGCTTGGGCGGTAAAGCGTCTGCCTTCGATGCAGAAGACCTGGCTTCCATCCCTGGGTCGGGAGGATCCCCTGGAGCAGGAAATGGCAACCCACTCCAGTATTTTTGCCTGGAAAATCCCATGGACCAAGGAGCCTGGTGAGCTACAGTCCATGGGGTTGCAAAGAGGCGGACGCCGACTGAGCGACTTCTCGTCGTCCTCTTCAAGTAGCTCCACACCTACAGGGCGGGGCTGCCAGCACAGCTGCCTAGAAGGGGAGACAGACGCCTGGAGCTCCCTGCTCTGCCATCGTCCCAGAAGCCTGCTGTGTTCATGCTGCCTGCATACTACTCTATCACAGTGAGATAGTGCAGCGCATAACCAGCATTGACCGTCACTAGGCAGTTCCCTTTTCCTTGCTGCACCTTGGGCGCCTCGTGCGTGCTTTGCAGCCCCAGCGTAGCTCGGCGCACACCGTGCCCCCGTGCTCAGTGGCCGATGCGTCAGTCAGAGCAGGCCTACAGCCACCCGGAAGGCTGGCGAGAAAGCAGCCTCAGCGATGGCAGGAACAGCAGCTCCAGCTCTCTCGTTATTTAGTCCCTAAGTCGTGTCCAGCTCTCTGCGACCCCATGGACTGCAGCACACCAGGCTTCCCTGTCCTTCACTATATCCAGAGTTAGGCCAAACTCATGTTCCTTGAGTCAGTGATGGTAGCCAGCCATCTCATCCTCTGTTCCCCACTTCTCCTGCCCTTAATCTTTCCCAGCATCAGGGTCTGAAGTATTGCGGTGTCAGCTTTAGCATCAGTCCTTCCAACGAATATTCAGGGTTGATTTCCTTTAGGATTGACTTGTTTGACTTCCTTGATGTCCAGGGGACTCTCAAAGAGTCTTCTCCAGCACCATAATTTGAAAGCATTACTTTCTCGATGTTTCCTTATGGTCCAGCTATCTCATCCATGTATGACTACTGGAAAAACCACAGCTTTGACTGTATGGACCTTTGTCAGCAAAGTTATGTCTCTGCTTTTTAATCAGCTGTCTAGGTTTGTCATAACTTTCCTTCCAAGGAGCAGACGTCTTTTAATTTCATGGCTAATGAAATTAATTAATTTAATTAATTTCCACAGTGATTTTGGAGCCCAGGAAAATAGTCCATCACTGTTTCCACTGTTTCACTTCTACTTGCCGTGAAGTGATGGGACCAGATGCCATGATCTTAGCTTTTTGGATGTTGAGTTACAAGCCAGCTTTTTCACTCTCCTCTTTTATCCTCATCAAGAAGCTTTTTATTTTGGTTTCTATCATGAGAGTGGTGTCATCTGCATATCTGAGGTTGTTGATATTTCTCCTGTCAGTCTTGATTCCTGTTTGTGGTTCATCCAGCCTGGCGTTTCGCATGATGTACTCTGCATAGAAATTAAATAAGCAGGATGACAGTATACAGCCCTAATGTACTTCTTTCCCAGTTTTAAACCAGTCTGTTGTTCCATGTCCAGTTCTAACTGTTGCTTCTTGACCTGCCTACAGGTTTCTCAGGAAGCAGGTAAGGTGGTCTGGTATTCCCATCTTTTTTAAGTATTTTCCATGGTTTGTTGTAATCCACACAGTCAAAGGCTTTAGTGTGGTCTGTGAAGCAAAAATCATTGTTTTCTGGAATTCCCTTGCCCTCTCTATGATCTAACAATTGTTGGTAGTTTGTTCTCTGGTTCCTCTGACTTTTCTGAATCCAGCTTGCTGTGGGCTAGGNTCAGCACGTGTTAATATCATTAAATAACTGATTTACTGTTGTGCAGTCTCTATGTTGTGTCTGACTCTTGGTGACCCCATGAACTGAAGCATGCCAGGCTTCCCTTTCCTTCACTATCTTCCAGAGTTTGCTCAAACTCTTGTCCATTGAGTGGGTGATACCATCCAGCCATCTTATCCTCTTTCAACTATTTGAATAGTGAATCGGTGGGAAAAGATCTTTACTTCTGAGTTTTGATTGCATTCCTGTGGCTAATTAGTCATCTCCAGAATGCGTTGAACTGCACATATGCAAGTTAAAGTTTTGGTTGGAATTGCACTTTAGAAATGTTTCCTGATAAGGTAGCATCTCTTTTTTTGTAAAACACAAAAGAAGAAATGACCTGGACCCAATAGCTATTTAAAAAAACAGTTTTTTAAACTGGAATATAATTGACATAGAACATTGTGTAAGTTTAACGTGTACAATGTACTGATTTGATGCATTTACATACTGCAGTATGATTACCACCATAGTGTTAACTAACATCTCTGTCATGTCACATAATTATTTTTTTCCTCTGACAAGAATAATTAAGATCTAGTGTCTTAACAACTTTGAAGTTTATAATGCAGTATTATTGTCTATAATCACTATGCCAATAGCTCTTTAGAAAATTCAAGCATCATAGCCATGATTAGAGAGTTACAGATCACTGTGGTAGGCTGAATTCTAAGATGGCATCCCAAGATTTCCTCCTCCAATCCCTAGACTGTGGCTATCACAACATATCTGCAAACAAAATTTTGCAGTTTTCTTTATAAGTTGACCTTATGATAGGGACATCATCCAGATGGGACCATTCTAATCAAGGAGTCCTTTATAAGCAGAGTTTTCTCTGCTTGGTAGCCTAATAGGAATTTCACAGGGGTTTGAAGCATCAGAAAGATTCGATGCACTTTTGCTGGCTTTGATGATGGAGGGGAAGGAGAGGCCCACGCACAGGAGTGGAATGCAGCCTCTAGAAACTGAGAGCAGCTCCGGCTGACAGCCAGCAAGCAAACAGGCAAGTGACTCTGAGAGTCGCACAGAACTGGAATTTTGCCAACAACCTGATTAGGCCTGGAAGCCGAGTCTCCCCTAGAGCCTCCAGCTAGGAGCCTGATCTGGTGACAGTTTGATTTTGCCTTGAGAGGAGTGCTGGAGCATCGAACCCAGGTGAGCTTGTTGATGTCTGACCTCTAGAACCATGAGATAATACATGAATGCTGTTTAAGCCACCATGTTTGGGGGTAATTGTTAGGCAGCCATAGAAAACCAATGCACTATTCCTGGACGTTGAAGGAACGAGGGCGATTTATTTTGGATAAAAACTGAATATAAATACATGCTACTATGTCCTCCCCAGTTGCTCAGCGATAAAGAATTCACTGACAATGCAAGAGATGCAGGTTTGATCCCTAGGTCAGGAAGATTCCCCTGAAGGAGGAAATGGCAACCTACTCCAGGATTCTTCTCTGGGAAATCAGATGGACAGAGGAGCCAGGCAGGCAACAGTCCACAGGATCACAAAAGAGTTGGACACGACTGAGCACACAGTATATGGTAAAGACCTACTGTATAACACAGGGAACTCTACCCAATATTCTATAATGACCTATATGGGAAAAGAATCTAAAAAAGAGTGGATAGGTGTATATGTATAACTGGTTCACTTTACTGTACACCTGAAACTAACATAACATTGTTGATCAACTATATTTCAATAACAATGGATTTAAAAAATGACTGAGGGGGAACATTTGGATAGCTTTCCATGTGGAAAAAGTACTAGACATTTTCTTTTGCTATAGAGCAGTACCATCCAATAAAAGTTTTCGATATGATGAAAATCTTATATAACTTGATGATTCAATACAGCAGCCACAAGCCACATGCGGCTATTGAGCACCTGGTATANTTTGGATAGCTTTCCATGTGGAAAAAGTACTAGACATTTTCTTTTGCTATAGAGCAGTACCATCCAATAAAAGTTTTCGATATGATGAAAATCTTATATAACTTGATGATTCAATACAGCAGCCACAAGCCACATGCGGCTATTGAGCACCTGGTATATGGCTACTGCATCTGAGGCACTATTTAAATTTTTATTTAATAGTATTGACTTTGATTCAAATAGCCATATACATTTACTGACTGGAGAATTGGACAGAACAGATTAAAAGGTTAAAGCAGGAACATGCACAGAAGCACCAGGACAGCAGATTTAATTCAACATAAAGGATGACCTTTCCCTAATTGGTTCTATTTACAAATAGAACAGCTGGCTTTTAAGCGGTAAGTTGCTAGTTGCTGGAAATATTAAACAGAAGCCGGATGACCATGTATCAAGGAATATGATCTGGATGAGTAAGTACAGGAAGGATTATTGCTTTGGGAAAGACATTGCTTAGATGACCTCTATGGTCCTTTCTAATTCTGAGATTCTGGGTTCTACAAAGTGGAAATCGCTTTATTGAACATCTCCATGTGTTTGGAAATTGACTCCAAGTAGAACATCTCCCTGTCCCGCCCCATATTTATTTTTTCAAAATACATGGAAAAACTTTCATCTTTTTGAGGCAGAGAAAGTTTCTCATACATGAAAATGACATATTCATTTTCTTATTCCACTATGCAAGATAAGTTCTAGAGAACCAGTGTGCAGTGATATGAGTGTAGTTGGCAGTATTGTAGTGTGTATTTGAAACTTGCTGAAAGGTTAGTTCTCTCCATAAAAAAGTAAAATGGTAACTGTGTGGGGTGATTTGTGGTGAATATTTAACAATGTATACATATATTGGGTCACCAGGTTGCTGCTGCTGCTTCTGCTGCTAAGTTGCTTCAGTCGTGTCCGACTCTGTGCGACCCCACAGACGGCAGTCAATTGAGCTCCGTCATCCCTGGGATTCTCCAGGCAAGAACACTGGAGTGGGTTGCCATGTCCTTCTCCAATGCATGAAAGTGAAAAGTGAAAGTGAAGTCGCTCAGTCGTGTCTGACTCAGCGACTCCATGGACTGCAGCCTACCAGGCTCCTCCATCCATGGGAGTTTCCAGGCAAGAGTACTGGAGTGGGATGCCATTGCCTTCTCCGGTCATCAGGTTACATATGTTAAATTCAGTTGAAGTTTGAACAGCTTTGGGGTTAGGGGGACTGGCCCTTCACAAAATCCCAATATAACCTTAGAATTGGGCCCTCCATATCTAACCGACCGTGGATCGTGTAGTGCTATAATACATACTTATCTAAAGAAAGCCATATATAGGTGGACATGTAGAGCTCAAACATGTTGTTCAAGGGTCAGCTGTATATATGGATTTTTTTTGGTCTCGCCATTGGTCATGTGGGATTCTAGTTCCCTGACCAGGGATCAAATCTGAGCACAATGGAGTGGAAGCTCAGAGTCCTAACCACTGAACCACCAGGGAAGTCCCTGTATATATAGTTTTTGATTGTTCATTGTACCTCCATAAAGCTGGAAAAAATACTACCAAAAAATCTTTCTCAAATACAGCTGTTATTTTTACTGAGGTGAAATCCACGTCACATGAAGTTAACCACTTAAAAGAGTATATAATATCATAGCATTTAGTATATGCACAATGTTGTGAATAGATATACCTTCATGTCTATACATTTGAGGGTGATAACCTGTTGAGAGGAGTATATTATTTGTAAGAACCATCAGAGAGGAGGTATTCTGGAGACAGTGTGAAGTTTCTTCTTAGCAGTCTTTGTCCCTAAGCTTGAGTTACTACTTAGCTTTAGATTATATAGAATTTGACCTCTAATACCACTAATAAATATTAATAGCTAAAAATGTAGGTCCTGCAGACATATTAGCACTAATTCCTACTCATCACTCACTGGTTCTGTAACGTCAGGCAAGTTGCTTCATCTCTCTGAGCCTGTTTCTTTATTTGTGAAAGTAAGATGTCATGGTGGGGCTTCCTCGTGGCCCAGATGGTAAAGAATTTGCCTACAATGCAGGAGATGCAGGTTCTGTCCCTGGGTTGGGAAGATCCCTTAGGAAAGAACTGGAGAAGGAAATGGCAACCTGCTCTAGTATTCTTGCCTAGAGAATCCCATGGACAGAGAAGCCTGGCAGGTTATCGTCCATGGGATTGCAGAAGAGTCTGACACGACTTAGCAACTAAACAACAACAAAGATGTCATAGTATCTACCTCAGAGAGTGCTGTACACATTAAGTGAGCTCGTAGGAGCCCTTTGCACAGAGTGAAGTTCAATAAACATGATCTATTGTCACTGTGATCGACAATATTAATAACCTTCAGCATCAGCATCTGAAATGATATGTGATCTTTTTGCCTTTGAGGAGGAGAGCATTGTCTTTGGATGGGTATACAAGGCCTATCGACCAGGGAGGTGGAGCAGGAAGGAAGCACTGTGTTGGCTACAGTCTTTTTTTTTTTTTTTTTTTGGTTTTACACAAGAGGTGCTGCCTCAACAGGAAACAGTTCTAAAATTTAACTTAGTTAGGAGGTTGGAGAGTGTCAGTCTCTTGAACGATGGGCCTGGTTCTGAATCCTAGGGAAAGAAAATAAATAGTTTCTGTGAGAATTTCTGTAACTGTCATGCTGTAGAACATTCTCACACTCCACTGACCTTTTCACCTTGACCAAGCCTTTCAGATGCTGTCACTGGAACTTCTCTGGAGGTGAAATTTGGGCTTTATAGGACCATCTCCATTGAGCTTGTTATGCTGCGGGTTCCTTAGAGACCATTCGAGAAGCCTTGGTTCATTATTCCCCCCCAGCATGGTGTCATTAGGGAAAACCAGATCTGCCACTTAAGTGCTTCCAGGCTTTTGGAAGAAAGTGTCAAGTGAGATGACAAGTCTTGTCTGTCTGTATGGTGCTTCCGATTCTCCTCCACAGGAATCCTCACATTTGGCCCGCCTTTGGCCAGATCTGTGCTTTATTCTTTTTGGGCATGCTAGAATTTTTCTGGCAATTGAACACATTTGTGGGGTTTAATGGTTTTCGGTTGACAAAGCCACTTGTTCCTTCCCTTTTTTTTTTTTTTCCTTCAAATACGATTTTTTCTAAGGGTAAGAGAAGTTTTATTGTAGTCTGTTTAAATAGCCTCAGAGTAATGACTGTGTAATTGAATGCAGTCCAACTGTTGATAG
The DNA here is from genome assembly GCA_006410875.1 of Neotragus pygmaeus. NCBI lineage: Eukaryota > Metazoa > Chordata > Mammalia > Artiodactyla > Bovidae > Neotragus > Neotragus pygmaeus. Next base: position 30,124 of record SJYV01018611.1, read on the forward strand.
TGTTTCAACTAACAACGTGAACTATTAGGAGAGACTGGCAATATGAGGCTTTCATGTGTGCATGTGGCTACAACTGGATGAGGAAACATAGATCTCTTATTTAAGAAAAATACCCAGGGAGCGCTTTTGTAAGCAAAGACTCCTTTTTAATGCAATGAAACAGGTGGGACTCAGGCTCAGAAACAGTATGGAACAAAGAAGACTCCTCAAATATGTAGTCAGGGATGCGGGGGTGGAGGTGGAGGTGCACAGGGGAAATTGGGGGCAGGTCAAGGGATCTGATTTTGTTTCTGGGTCCCTTCTAACTTCCTGTGTGGCTTTGCCTAGACACTTTACCTTTGTGGGCCTCAATTTCCTTATTTGTATGAAGATTGGACCAGAAAAATTCTAAGATCACTTTGGTTACAGACATCTGTGCTTCAGTAATTCCAGATAGAAAAAATAATTTTCTTCAATTTGGGTGAAAGTTCAAGATTAGTGCTAAAGGGGAACTAAATCACCCATTGTTGTGACTTTGCAAAAATTATCCTATTTTTTTTTTCTTTTGACTGCATGGCATGTGGGATCTTAGTTCCCAGACCAGGGATTGAACCTACTGTGCCCCCTACAGTAGAAGCATAGAGTCTTAAACACTGGACCACCAGGGAAGTCCCTGTAAAAATTATTCTGGAATGGCAGTTTGTGTTGCCAAGAAGCACTAAATGCATGATCCTGAGTTTTGAGTTGATACAAGTTCTCTGATCATATCTTACTCTGTGCCTTTGTGCTTTCTCATCTAGCTGGAGAAAGAAAAGACCCTAAATGTTTAAATAGTGTTCTGCAATTTCCAGTTTTTTAAAATGTAACAACCCATGAGGTTGGGCATGAATTACTATCCCCATGTCTATAGTTTAGGAATATGGGTTGCAGAGAAGTTGAGCAACTTACCCTTGGTCACGTGTCTAGTAAGTGATGGAGCTGGAACTTCATCCCAGGACACACGTCTCCAGGATTAGTTCCCATACAACTCCATATTTTGAATTGTGATAATCGTTTTATTGAGCAATTGTTTTACACCAGATATTGTAAAACCTTTTTTTTTTTTTCTTATTACCCTCTTTACTTTCCAGACATGGAAGCTAAGGTACAGAGAAGTGATGAATCTTGGTTAAAGTCAAATCCCTCTTATAAGATAGAGCTGAGATCAAATTGCTTGTTTTGACCGTAGCTCTGTCCTCTTACTAGTATGATTTTAATAATTACTGTGTTAGCCTGCTTCTTTTGCTAAACAAACCTTTTTCAAAGGTGATTTCAATAAGTATGTGATTGCAAAAGCCTTGGAAGTAGGAGCTGAAAAGCCAGGTTAGGCTAAGATGAACTATGTGCATCTCCAAACTGCACAGCTGTGGTTTCAGCCCTTGTCCAACCCTCATCCATGAGGTAATCCCTGAAGTTGTCCAGAATGGTTCTAGAAAACTGTTCTGTTCCAGCTGCCTGGATCATTCTTTCATCAGATGAGCTTGTTCTTTCCCTTCACTCAGCCTCTGTTCAACCACACCCTCTTTGGAGAGGCCTATCCTGAAGACTTAATCCAAAATGGCACCCTTGCCTTTCTAGCTGCTTGCTCTGTCTTCTTTTACTCCTTAGCACTTGTCGCCACCAGAGAGGCTAAATATTTCTTTATCATTTGTTGTCTACCTCCTTCTACTATTGTTGTTGTTGTGCAGTTGCTCAGCTGTGTCCGACTCTTTGCAAGCTTGTGCACTGCAGCATGCCAGGCTTCCCCGTCCTTCATCATCTCCTGGAGTTTGCTCAAACTCCTGTCCATTGAGTTGGTGATGCCATCCAACTGGTTTGATCTACTTGCTGTCCGAAGGACTCTCAAGAATCTTCTCTTGGTTCAGCTGGTAAGGAATCTGCCTGCAATGTGGGAGACCTGGGTTCAATCCCTGGGTTGGGAAGATCCCCTGGAGAAAGGAAAGGCTACCCACTCCAGTATTCTGGCCTGGAGAATTCCATGGACTGTATAGAGTCAGACACGACTGAGCAACTCTCACTTTCACTTTCCAGCACCACAGTTCAAAATAATCAATTCTGCAATTGCAAGGATTTTTGAGGGCAGGGTTTTTGTCTGGTTTGTTCATTGTTATATTTACAGCTCCTAGAACAGAACTAGGTGCAGGATATTTACTCTGTAAATATTTGTTGAATGAATGAAAAGAACAATGACAGTGAGGGTAGTGGTGGTTACTTATGTCTGAAGAGTAAGGATATAGGTGTGAAGGGTCCATGCAAGGGTCACTAGAAATTCTGGCCAGCGTCAGGAAACTGAAGGTGGGATGTGTTGTCCAGCTGGGAAAATCAGAATGTGCTGAAACAAGATAGCTCAGTGAAATGAAAATATCTCCTGCCATATCAGTGAACAAGAAACGTCCAGCCATCAGCGATTTTTGGCCTCCAAATGTGAATGAGGGCTCCCAAAACAGCGATCCAGAGGATGCTGCCACTCCCCATGGTTAATCCTGAGGAGCTGGCGGAATGCAGGAAGCAAGCTGAACAAGGAAATAAGATTGGCCCCAGATAGCTGAGGTGCAATGAAAGGAGTGAATTCAGTGAGCCCAGAGGCTGGCATCTCCCCATACATAGAAGGCTAAATTCCTTAACCTTTGATGTTCAGACTATCTGCTCCCTATATTGCAAATTTGTATATAGCCTGACTCCCCCACTTGCCTCCTTAGAGCAGTTTTCTCAGAGCTGTCTCCTGGGTTCAGAGTCCTAAACGTTCCCACCAAATAAAAAAATTCTACTTTCATGTTGTGATTTTCTTTTTTTTTGTAGTTGACAGCTCCAAATAAAAAATCAGGTAGCTTTAGATTTTAAAGTAAATGGATCTTCCCAAATTTCAATTTAAACTATGGATCCTGGGATCTTTAGAGCTCATTCAGTCCACCTCCATAACAAGGAGAGTGAGACAGGGGAAGAAGTAATAATTCGGCCAAGATCAAACCTGTCCCCTTAACTGACAAGATCAAATGGAAGCCTGGAAAGCTGAGTGACCTTGCCCTGGGAGATATTTTCATGTAATACGATGATGAACTGGATAATTCCTAATGACTGAATGAGTTTTTTTTGACTTTTATGACTGTTTTGCTAGTGATCCATGTTTGAAGACAAAGGGGTCCACCGAGATATTGTGGCTTATAAGAAATACAGATTTAATCAGTTAGCTGACCAAAAGATATTGGCTCACAGCTCCTAAAACCCTTGCAATTTCCTAAGCCTTAAAAGTGTCTTTTGCTATGTTAATAGAGTGACTTTCGGAAAACAATTAGGATGGGGGGGCGGGGCACTGGTTGCCAGGAGAAACAAATCACATGATTAGACGGTTGGAGCTTTCAGTCCCCCTTCTCCCTCTACCCTCTCCTCCTCCCCAGCTCTACCCCCTGACATCTGGGGAAGGGAGAAGCCTTTGGAGGTTGAATTTCTTTTAAATATAANTGAAGTCGCTCAGTTGTGTCCTACTCCTAGCGACCCCATGGACTGCAGCCCACCAGGCAGGCTCCTCTGTCCATGGGATTCGCCAGGCAAGAGCACTGGAGTGGGGTGCCATTGCCTTCTCCGCCTAAATAATGAGGCCTCCATAAAAGCCCAAAAGAATGGGGTTTGGAGAACTTCCAGGTCAGTGAACACAGGGATATTTGGGCAGAGGTGTGTATCTGCTGAGAGCACGTACCCTCCGCGTATCCCTTCCACTGGATGTTCCTCTGAATCCTTTATCATAATCTGTAATAAACTGCTGAAGATAAGTGTTTCCCTGAGTCTTGTGGTCAAGAACCCAAGGAGGGGCCTGTGGGGACTTCTGATCTATAGTCAGCTAATCAGAAGCACAGGTAATAACCTGGACTTGGAACCGGTGCCTGAAGTGTGTGTTGGTGTGTGTGTTGGTGGGTGTTTCGTCTTATGGGGCTGAGTCCTTAAAGTGTGGAATCTGACACTACCACCTGGTAGGTAATATTAGATTTGAGTTAAATTGTAGATCATCCAACTGGGGTTGCAGAGAATTGCTTGATGTGGGGAAAAACCTCCACATTTGGTGAAGTGTTTTGTGTGAGTAGCCAAGAAGACTCATGAGTGGGAAACTGAATTTTTCAAATGCAGCAGCCTATAAGTAACCAAAATGTGCCGAAAATATTTTTAGGAATACAATTTCGTTAAGATTTCAGGATTTTTTTGGCTCTATGGAAACACCTGGGGAGTCTACCAAATTACTGATGCCTGGGTCGCAGGTCGAGAGATACAAATTTGATTGTTATTCTAATGTGCTGACGCTTCCCTGGTGGCTCAGATGGTAAAGAATCTGCCTGCAGTGTGGGAGGCCTGGGTTTGATCCCAGGGTTGGGAAGATCCCCTGGAGGAGAGCATGGCAACCCACTCCAGTATTCTTGCCTGGAGAATCCCAATGGACAGAGGGGCCTGGTGGGCTGGGGCCTGGTGTCCATGGGGTCACAAAGAGTCAGACAGGACTGAGGGGCTAAGCACACACACACTAATGTGCTGACTAGTTTAAGACTCATAGACTTGGAGGTCAGAAGTGTGAATTTGGGAAGCAGACAAAGTAGCATTTATTAATTAACTGATTTACAAAAAATGTATTTATTTGGCTGCACTGGGTCTCAGGTGTGGCATGTGGGATCTTTAATTATGGCATGTGAGCTCTGGTTCCCCAACCAGGAATCAAACTTGGATCCCTGCATTGGAAGCCCTGAGTCTTTAGCCATTAGACCACCAGAAAAGTCTTCAGAGTAAGGTTTAAATCACCTCTCTGTCTTACCAGCTGCTATGATTTTTGAGTAACTTAATTGTTCTGAGCCTTAGCTTCTCTATTTGTCAAATGAAGGCAACCGATCTTGCAGGAATTTTGTAGGGATTTCATGAGATAAGGTCCATAAAGCGTGCAGTATGTTGTCTGATCCACGTAAGCAGTTGATAAAAAAAATAGCTGCTATTACCACTGTTATTATTATCATGCCAAATAATAGTAATTATTATACTGAATAATCAGTTTCCCCCCGCCTCTGTATTCAGAAGGTGATTACTTTAAGGGTTTGTTATGATCCACGTAGTCGAAGGCTTTAACGTAGTCAGTGAAACAGAGGTAGATGTTTTTCTGGAATTCCCTTGCTTTCTCTATGATCTAGCAAATGTTGGCAATATGATATCTGGTTCCTCTGCCTTTTCTGAACCCAGCTTANAGTGAAACAGAGGTAGATGTTTTTCTGGAATTCCCTTGCTTTCTCTATGATCTAGCAAATGTTGGCAATATGATATCTGGTTCCTCTGCCTTTTCTGAACCCAGCTTAAACATTTGGAAGTTCTCTGTTCATGTGATGCTGAAGCCTAGCTTGGAGGATTCTGAGCATAACCTTACTAGCATGGGAGACAAGTGCAATTGTCCACTGATTTGAGCATTCTTTAGTACTGCCCTTCTTGGGAACTGGAATGAGGACTGACCTTTTCCAGTCCTGTGACCACTGCTGGGTTTTCCAAATTTGCTGATGTATTAAGTGCAGCACTTTAACAGCATAATTTTCTAGGATTTTAAATAGCTCAGCTGGAATTCCATCACCTTCACTAGCTTTATTAGCAGCAGTGCTTTAGGGAAGCCTGGCATGCTGCAGTCCATGGGGTCGTGGAGAGTAAGACACTATTTAGCAATTGAAAAGCAACAACAGCACTTTAAGGGTGTATGAGGATTAGTGTCTCTTGGACTGCAAGGAGATCCAACCAGTCCATCCTAAAGGAGATCAGTCCTGAGTGTTCATTGGAAGGACTGATGCTGAAGCTGAAACTCCAATACTTTGGCCACTTCATGCGAAGAGTTGACTCATTGGAAAAGACTCTGATGCTGGGAGGGATTGGGGGCAGGAGAAGAAGGGGACAACAGAGGATGAGATGGCTGGATGGCATCACTGACTTGATGCACATGAGTTTGAGTGGATCTTTGTGTATGGTGTTAAGAAATGTTTAACTTCATTCTTTTACATGTGGCTGTCCAGTTTTCCAAGCACCATTTATTGAGGAGGCTGTCTTTGCCCCATTGTATATTCTTGCCTCCTTTGTCAAAAATAAGATATGCATAGGAGCATGGGTTCCTTTTTGGGCCTTCTGTTTTGTTCCATTGGTCTATATTTCTGTTTTTGTGCCAGTACCATACTGTCTTGATGACTGTAAGAGCTCTGTGATTTTAGATGAAGTCAGATTTTACATTTGTGCATTTTGGCTGGCAATATTGGTAATAAAAGTGGCAAGATTGGCAACAGTGCTGTGAGTTGAGGCAATACCATACTTCTGTGTTTGGTAAGGAACATATTCACCAAAATATCAGAAAGCTGGATTCCACCAAGAGAGAATGGGAAGCAATACAGAATGTTTGAAAATACCTTTATTTGGGCCATTCTTCAAAAACAGATCCATACTATGCATCTCATATTTTCAAAATACATTTCAATTAACTTCTGGTTGTGTTTTTAAGAGTAAAATGGAGTTGATTCTGAATGAAAGAGTGTATGATCCTTGTTTAGAGAATAATTTCTGTTAAAATGACTTGAAATTCATTTTGCAAATCATGCTTATTTTCATATTAGACCTTGCCTACTGACATAATGGAAAAGTATTCCCTCCTAGTCTAATGAAACTAATTTTCATAATAGCATCTCTTATAATTTTCCATAATTATCAGTCAAAATGTACAAATGTCCACACATTGCTGGCAATAAGTCTCAGATAGGATGGAAATGAGCTTACACTTCTTCCATGTGGGTGATCACACAGTTTTTGAATGTCTTAATGGAACTGACACAGAAAACTTTGTGGGCCTGTTTTCCCAGAGATAAGGAGGAAAGCTAATTAAGACCTTAGTCACTTCTATGGGGGGTGTTATAAGGTACAAGAAGCTTTTAATTGAGTTTTGCTTCCCTTTTAAAAAATAATCATTTGTACCTCCATGTTCAGGCGATATTTCTTCTGTTTCTTTCAAAATAATGCTTGTTTGATCTTAGTTATAAATAACACGTGGCAAATAGGCTTTATGTGCCAAATAAAATAATGAAATTGGGAGAAATTCACACTTTTTTTTGGTAAACTCTTAATTTTGTGTTCTTGGCTTATATTAAACACCAATACCAATGGCTGTATTGTCAATTGTTACCAACATCCTGTGAGACCTTGAGACTGTGTGTGGATTTGAACATTTTCAGTTGTAAATCGCTTAATGCTCCCAGCCCTCTTCTTCCCCCTGCCCCGACCTCAGCTGCAGAATAAATGAGTTCAGCTCTGTTGTGGCCGACTCTTTGCGACCCCATGGACTGTGGCATGCCAGGTTTCCCTGTTCATAACCATCTCCTGGAGCTTGCTCAGNCGCTTAATGCTCCCAGCCCTCTTCTTCCCCCTGCCCCGACCTCAGCTGCAGAATAAATGAGTTCAGCTCTGTTGTGGCCGACTCTTTGCGACCCCATGGACTGTGGCATGCCAGGTTTCCCTGTTCATAACCATCTCCTGGAGCTTGCTCAGACTTGTGTCCATTGAGCTGGTGATGCCATCTAACTATCTCATTCTTTGTTGTCCTCTTCTCCTCCTGTCTTCAGGATAAATAACCTGCAGGATAAATATCTTCCCTTTTATGGTGCTGTTAGATCTTGGCAAGTTTGAGTTAATTTCAGAACATTCAATACTGTAGCTCACTCCTGTCATTTTCCAACACCCAGAAGCGTACCTTGCGTAGGCACCATCTCTCTGCAGCCCACTCAGTAACATGAGTAACGATCTTTAAGTGAACCATATAAAGAGCGGAAGGGCTTTGGATAATTTAGATAAGAAAATTTGAACAAGTGTATGTTTCTCTAAAAGTTGTCACTCTGATTTTCTGCTTAGTGGGACTACCCGATCCGTTGATGCAAAACACCTCTCAGAGGTCTAGAAACTATTTTTTCACCCAGCCAGGGAGGGTGACTGCCTGTGTGCTTATGGGGTGTGTGTTTTCCTGTGTGTGTACCTTCGCATGTCTCCAGAAATTAGAATGGTAGATCCATAGTTCCTTTCAGACTCATGAATAATAAATACTGGACAGAGGAGCATAGATGATGTTTTTCTCCTGTTAGCACCCCAGCAGATTCCTGGATGACTGTTCTGAACCCCGCCAGCATCTGACGCTCTGCCAACTTGTAATTAAAACTCTTTAGAGAGAAGGCTATGTGTCCTCTGACATTGATTGACCCCCTGCTCAGTGCCTCTGTGACAAAGGGCAGGAAACCCGGTTTGGGCTTTTCTTCCCTTTTACAGTGAGTCATTCTAGAAGAGGGAATCTCAATCCCCAAAGAGAAAACCTAGTAACAGGTAGAAGACCTGGATTCGAGGGGTGAGAGAACCTTAGTTAGATTTTTTTTCTTTTGATGTGGATCATTTTTAAAGTCTGTATTGAATTTGTTACAATATTGCTTCTGTTTATGTTTTGGTTTTTTGGCCCCATGGCATGTGGAGTCTTAGCTGCCCAACCAGGCATTGAACCCATAGCCTCTGCGTTGGAAGGTGAAGTCTTAACCACTGGACTGCCAGGGAGGCCCCAGATACTTTCTAATTGCGTTCACTCGTAACACATTTAAATTTTTCTAGCCAAAGCCTAGGAAGAAGAGACCACAGTATTGGGTGGCATTCTAGGGAAGGAAGCCAATGTAGGTTTGGGAGGCTGTTCCAGGAACCCTATTATATAAATGAGCAGGAAAAATTGCTAGAAACCAGCCCTGTTTGGTGCTGAAAACTCTTACCATTTCCTACATTTACTCACCTGTTTGTCCTTCCTAACAACTTTAGGAAATGAGCTGGCCAATGGCAGTTATCCCCATTTTATAGATGACAAAACTGAGGCCCAGGGAATTTATTCAAGGTCGCAGAGTCGGCGGCCATATCAGAGCTGCTTTTCTTTTCAGCTCTTCTGCAGCTTACATCTGTAATGCAAAATAATTGTGTATGGCTCTGGGTTTTGTTGTTGCTTTTGTTAGTTTTTGACTGAAAAGGATGAAGAATTTATTTCACCTCCATCACCTCATCCTTCCCACCCTGACTTCTTTATCAATGTGTAGTAAGCAATGACCAGGACCATGAAGAAGTCACTTCCCTGTGCTGAGCTCCAGTTTTCTCGTCTGCAAAGTGAGAGTTGGATCAGATTCTCTTGAAGTTTCCTTTCAGTCTTGACCTTTTGTGATGCATTGAGAGTCAGTGAGCAGTCTCTGAATCATTTATGCAGTTTCTGGTTCTGCTTGCTACACAGTTACTGTAGAAGAAATGTTACCCCAGTCTGTGTATAAATCAGTGAGGAGTGAAGAGTTAATGCTTAAATTTGAACCTTATGGTTGCAACCAAGACTTATGTTGAGAAAGAATGTTAAGGTTTCTTTGTCCACTGACCTGTATCAACACAAGTGAACCAGAAAACTGCTGCTCATGCTACATCCTCACCAGACTGCCCCATCACCAGTGATGCTAAATGATCGTGATAATCCCTGAAGGAAAAGTGGAAGTCCATTTGTCCTTTCAATTCCATAACTGGCCTGACATTGAGTTCCAGAGACCATGCCCATCAAGCCTATCTCTCCACTGGTAAGAAATGCTGTAGGTCATCTTATCAGGCCATGATTAGGCTGATGTGCCTTTTTTTTTTTCCCTCTGGATTATTTTAGGTATCTTCATTTTCAGCCGTCAGTTTTAAGGGATGATTCAGACAGCTTGCATTGTGCCAGGACTGAGTTCATAAAGATTTGTTGTCCTTTTCAGAAGCTGGGTAGGGTAAAAAACACTTGTATGCTTGATGGAAAACAAGCAGCCATCTGGCTAATAGCCACATCACAAATGGGCAGTGTGATAGGGTGAGAAAAGCATGGGTTTGGAGTCAGTCTCTCCTGAATTGAAATCTCAGCTCAGCCACTTATAGGGTGTGTGACCTTGGGCAAGCTTCTCAACCTCGCAGAGCTAGAGTTATCTCATATGTATAATGAATATGATAATGCCAATTTTTAAAGAATGTTATAATTTATGAAGAGTTCCTAGCACAGTGCCCAATAAGGAGGGAGGGGGAGCTGTTTTATTAAGGAAGAGCAAATGTCATCATGATACTGTTTCTATTTATACATGTGTTTCAAAGGCTGTATTTGGAAAGAAGCCCAGGGCTCGTTTTACTCCTCTGTTTCTGCCTCATTGCCTAGTACAGTATCTGGGGTATAGTCAGCATCCAAGAATTACTAGTTAAATGAATGACTGACCAAATGAAATGAGACACAGTAATATGAACTAGATGGCAGCAAAGTCAACTCCAAGGGCTTATGACTTACTCAACTAACAAGTAAGTGGGCAAAGCCAAGACTCACACCTGCATCTTCTGATTCCAAGGCAACTGCTTGTGTGCAGTACTTACCTTATTAGTCTTTGTTTTGTCCACTCCCGCTCCCTGGTTTAGGTGCTTTTGTGAGTTTCTAAATATTTGGCAATCAATTCTTTTCTCTCTAAGTTTCTTTTTCTAAGTTGGATAGATAGGACAATCTCATTTGTTTTCATTCATTCAATAGTTTTGAGTATGAAAGCAGAGAGTTTGAAGAAAAACGTAAATTGGAGACCTCTGTGGAGCCTTTGTGCACAGCATTTACTCCATATCTGAGCCCTGGCAGGAGCCTATAGATAAGTCCACAATAGTCTTCTGTACAAACTTGGGGCAGGTTTATTAGGTCAGAATTTATGAGACTGTAAAAGGACAAATGATACTTCTTGATTGGAGGCTAAGAAAGGACCTTGATTCCTAGATCTGGAAAGAACATTTCAAGATATCTTGGGAATAGAAATCAGTGTGTCCTGGTGTCCCCAGTTAAAGCAAAGGAATGAAAAAAGTACTTTTCAGATGAACCAAGATACCACCATATTTTTGTGTGTAGTGGTGAGAAATTTCTAATGCAGGAGTTACATTAAGACAAGGGTAAAAAAGTATCGTATCTTCTAGTGAATGATCATTTGCTCTGGGGGTGGATGTTGGGATGAGGAGTCATAGGGATCAACGTGAGAATTGTAAAGAATGTGTATCTTGGAGTCAGAGAAATTTGGGTTTGTGGAGCACAGGAATCATAGCTGTGCGATTTGGGGCAGTCCCAGTATTATAATATATTAACAATAGCAATCACTGTATATTATTGATATGAGATGTCAACATACATGTATAAAACACCCCAGCATGGCATCTGTCACACAATAATAGCTCTATAAATGGTATCTGCTATTAAAATCTGGACTCCAGACACCATGTTTATTATATTAGCTTGGCCAAAAGTTCATTTGGGTTTTTCCATTACCTCTTACAGAAAAACTTGAATGAATTTTTGGCCAACCCAATACTACACTGGGCTTCCCTGATGGCTCAGATGGTAAAGAGTCTACCTGCAATGCAGGAGTCCTGGGTTCAATCCCTGGCTCAGAAAGATCCCCTGGAGAAGGAAATGGCATCCCACTTTAGATTCTTGCCTGGAGAATCCCATGGACAGAGGAGCCTGGCAGGCTACAGTCCACGGGGTCACAAAGAGTAGGACATGACTGAGTGAACTAACAACATACTACACTGCTTAGTAAATGTTCATTAAATGGGGGTAATGTATAGGATTAGCAAAGCTTGGATCTAGCTTTGAAATGAAATGAAATTATTATCTGAATGTTCAAGGATAGTCTTCATATTCTGCCAGTTGGTAGTAGCCAAGGAAGCCAAAACCTTGTGGAATCTCCAGATTGAGTCTGACATGGTGGTACAACACTTCTTACCAAGATTCCTAGATATAGGCCCAGGTGAATAATAGGTTTAAAAAGCTTTTGCAATTATTACTAGTTTAGCTTCTCCATGTTTTATTCAGAGAACTGAAGAGAACTACTAATTAGAAAAATAGCTTGAATGTATGGACCTGAGCCTGTATGTTGCCCTTGTGATTGTGAGACCTCTACTTTCTTACTTTATTGTAACCAGACGGGTTTATTCTGAAATGTGCCTTGCTGGGTTGACTCCAGCTGGATAAAAGCAAGAAAACCTTTTTGGATTTTGTATTCAAAGAAGGTGGAACTGTCAGGATTAAAGTACATTGCACTGGTGTTAGTTCCTAAAGGGACCCTGGCTTTGGAAGATGATGAATTTCTGACCTTTGCGATGGTGTAGGTGTTGAAGAGAAGTGCCTTTATGAGTGTGTGAGTGGCAGGGTCAAGGAGTTGCCTTGGTTGTTGGGGGTTTTAGTCTCCATGCTACCAATCAATCAATGCAAACCCAGCATGTGATCTCAGCTTCAAATCAATATCCCTCTCCTATCCCCATCCAACTAGAATGTCACCCTGAACCTCTCCTTTGGAGAATTTCTGGAGTGGCCGCTGGTTGTGACTCTGGGCCAGGCATAGTGTGGCATGTGCTTTATATATACATGATATCTATGTTTCTCTTAAAACGCTATACTATAGCTTTATTATCTTTTTAAAAAAAATTTTACTTTATTTTACTTTACAATACTCTATTGGATGAGTGATGTTGGGGTTCTTGACTGCCCAAGGAGGGCTCTGGGCATGGTGAGTCCCATGCTGATCTCCCCCGTGTGGCCAGCAGGTCAGTAGGTCCTCACTTGAAACTTAAGTGACAAGCCACAGAGGTTGTGAGGGGATGAGTCATGAGGCCTGAAGNATTAAAAAGAGATAGAATAGCTATTGGGTATGCACTTGTACATGAAAATATCTTCAAGATATTTCTTGAAGTCAAAACAAGGCATACAGGAAAATCTTAAATTTCTAGTTTTGTAAAGTTTCAAAATGTAACTTATGTAACATAAATGTTGCTTATATATCTACAAAAGAACAGTGAAAGTCTTGGTAATAAAATAATAGAAGTAGTTGGCCATAGAGGATAAAATAGGTTAAGGTGTGAATGTGTCTTCTCAACGTGTCTTTCTCATGAAGCAATTTCACTAAAGAAATAATTATAATTCTAACTTTTGCTATAAAATGCAATCTCCAATTATTTATTCCTTGGACTTATATAATGAATCATTAAGAGCAGTCATTCTACGTGATTTTGTTAAATTTATATTAATTCTCTTAAACATAATATTGTGCAACATCACATATCCAGTGTATGAGAGGATAGAGTCATATGCTAAGCAATAGAAAAAGTAAAAACTATTAAACAATATTTGTTTAATTTTTAAAAAGTTACAGTTATTACATAGAACATAAAATAGGTCCTATGCAAAAATCAAATTTAATAAATGATGCCAGGTAACACGTGTATGTTTAAGGCTGTAATGTATGATGTATTCAATATTCATGATTATAGAGAAGCCAAGACCATGGTTCCCAAATTCCTGACTGTTACAAAAAGTGCCAGTTCATGCTGACATTCTCATCAAACCAGAGAAACAAGGGGACAATTGTAGAGACTGCTTCTTAAAAATTAAGTCTTAATTATTTGAAAAATTGTCAATATGAAATTTCTATTTCTAGTTTTTTGATATTTCTTTTATGTCCTATTGGGTGATAAATAAATCATTTTGGTTTTTGTTTTAGTATACTAACTCAGAAAAAAATACAACTTTATGTGACTCCCTGGCTCCTCATTTTTCTAAATGGTTCATATTCCCGAAAGTCTAGAAATCACCATCCTACTGAAATTGTAAAATACCAAGCTGTAGCAACCAGGAATTATATTCATAATGTTGCACAGATAATAACCTTATTTATGATTATGTATAGATTTGGCTTCAGCTAAAGACTTCCAACTCCCTACCTGGAAGTTATATTATTCCCCTGAAACGAAAGGAATTTAAAACCTGCCTCTCACTTTTGCATGACGATAAAAGCATAAGCAGCAAAGAATGAGCTCAGAGAGTCACAAAGTTGCAAGGTTACATACATAAAGCAAAAGTCACTTTCTTTTCTGAGCAAATTAGAGGAAGTTTCAGTCTTTATCCATATCGTTAGATAAATTCTCCATTTAAAGCTGAAATTCTGAGTGTGCAAATAATTGAATACTTTTGTTTAAAGAAATAATTATTTCTTTGAACACAGAATCACAGAAAAGTTAAACAATGGCTGAAAGCATTAAAAAATTCCAGACCAGAACATATTACACTTTTTTTCCCCTAAGAGTTTAAATTAATATCACTCCATAAGAATTGTGATTTATTAACAGAAGCACAGGTTNGATGCTAGGCAGGTAGTATTTTCTGTGTTGACTGTGCTCAGCTGAAAGTTGAGGTTCTCTTTATTAAAGAAGGGGAGAAAGGATATTGGGAAATAACAGTCTTTGCCACAGTTCTCTAACTTCATATCTGAATTTGTGGCCTTTCATTTTGTCACTTTGAGACTATCACTACTCCTCTTATTCTCATTAGGTGGAACTGGCTTGGATTTTTGACTCAGATGAAATGAAAATCTAACATTTATCAAACACTTATTCTGTGCCAAGCACTGCATGATAATGCTATGGGGTAGATGCTATCATTGTCCCCATTTTCTGGACGAGGACATTGAGGAACAGAGGGGTTCAATAATGTGCTGTGTAGTAGCAGAGCCAGGATTCATTCACATGCAAGTTGATTGATGCCAAAATCTGTTTATTATTAACCCAGTGCTGCTTGATTTCTTTAGGATTGGGGAAAGGGAATCAGAAAAAGCAGAAGGGAGAGAGAGAGATACTGGAAAAGCAGCATTTCTTTTTGTGTGAAATGTTTAAAAGTTCCATATTCATAACTCGTGGAACATGTGTATAGCCTAATATTTTGAACCTTGTATCTTATTTGATACAAATACATTTTCGATTGAACCAATTTGTAGCCATTCAACGACCTTCACAATCTGGCCTGAACTTGTCACATCTATCTCAGCTCACCACGGAGTGTGACATAATGGAAAGAAGTTCTAGAAATCGGCAAGTTTGGGCTTGTTCCCCACATCTATCACTCTTAGCTGCGAGGGTTTGGGCAACTTAACATACCTCTTTTTATCTGAGATTTTTTTTTTCCTTTGAAGATAGACTGATATTACCTCCTTTTCAAAGGCAGTTGCAGAGAGTACATGAGACAATATAGGTGAGACTGCTGGTATTTAAATTAATGTTTTCTCCCATCTCTTGTTTTTCTTTCTCCCAAACCTTTCTATACCTTCACCCACCCTCCCCCACTTTTCAGGGTTCTCTATCTATAGCAGTGAAAGCGCCAAGTCCCAACCACTTGACCACCAGGGAATTCCTGCTCAGTTACTTTTCTTTAGGCATAGCCTACTCTTTTACAACCTCTATGCCTTTAATTTCACTGTTGCCTCTTCCTGAAATGCCCCATTCTCTTCTGCCTTTGTTGCAGACTGGCATCTATTGAAGTCTGCCAATGTCTGCCTGCCAGTGTGTTTTGTAGGGTCTGCAAGGTGTTTGTTACTTCCTTTTATTTTATTATGATTTTACCAACTCTTTTTGAAGTGTAGTTGATTTACAATGTTGTATTAGTTTCAGGTATATGTACAGTTCTATATAGATGCTGTGTGTTGTGCTCAGTTGCTTCAGTCGTGTCCAACTCTTGGTGATGCTATGGACTGTAGCCCACCAGGCTCTGTCCATGGGATTCATCAGGCAAGAATACTGGAGTGGCTTGCCATGCCCTCTTCCAGGGAATCTTCCTGACCCAGGGATCGAACCTGGGTCTCCTGCATTGCAAGCAGATTCTTTACCACTGAGCTACCAGGGAAGCCTTCTATATACATATATAAGTATATGTGTGTATGTATATATATATATGATGCTTTTTCAGATTCTTTTCCATTATAAGTTATTACAAGATACTGACTGTAGTTCTCTGTGCTTTACAGTAGGTCTTTGTTATCTTTTTTGTATATACTAGTGTGGTCATGTCAATACCAAACTCCTAATTATCCCCTGCTTTCCTCTGGAAAAAAAAATGATAAATTTGTTCCCTCTGTCTGTGAGTCTGTTTGCTTTGTGCATAAATTCATTTGTATCAGTTTTTTAGATTCCATAAGTGATGTATTTGGTTTTTACTTACTTCACTGAATATGATAATCTCTAGGTCCATCCATGTTGCTGCAAATGGCATTATCATTCTCTTTTATGATTGAGTAATATTCCATTGTATATATGTACCACATCTTCTTTATCTGTTACCTTCTTTTAAATGGGAGCATATCTGGTTCATTCAGCACAGATTCCATCACTTGCTATTTTTTTTTAAACCCTAGCCCATTTATATGCTTCTCAGGTTGCCTTTTACCATTTAAGCCACCAGGAATGGGGTTGCAAAGAGTTGGACATGACTGGGAGACTGAACAACAGTAACAACAGGTTGTTCAGTGGTAAAGAATCCACCCACCAAAGCAGGAGACGCAGGAGACATGGGNTGCTTCTCAGGTTGCCTTTTACCATTTAAGCCACCAGGAATGGGGTTGCAAAGAGTTGGACATGACTGGGAGACTGAACAACAGTAACAACAGGTTGTTCAGTGGTAAAGAATCCACCCACCAAAGCAGGAGACGCAGGAGACATGGGTTCAATCCCTGGGTGGGGAAGATCCCCTGGAGGAGGAAGTGGCAACCCACTCCAGTATTCTTGCCTGGAGAATCCCATGGACAGAGGAGCCCGATGGGTAACAGTCCATGGGGCTGCAAAGAATTAGACACTAGTAAACAACTGAGCATACACACACACAGCCCATTTATACTCGGATATGAGTATAAATGGGGCTCCTGAAGGCATTTCAGTTTCAGGCATCCCCTACCCTAGTTTAAATCCTGCTCATTGTTGAAGGACCATCTCAAATGCCTTCTCTTATGAAAGTCTTCCTTGATTTGATTATAACCTGAAGCTTTTTGCTCCTCTCTCTTTATTTCTCCTAGAGTGCACAAAATGTACTTCTTCCTCAGTTTCGCATTAATGATGTGTGCAAGTGTTATGCATATACTGAAATACATTGAAATCTCTGCCCCCTGAGGACAGGGATCCTGTTTGATTCGTCGTGAGAACCTCCTCCATGCCCAGCAGCCATCTTTCTCACATTAGGCACTTAGATGCTTGTTGACCGGTCAGTGAGACCATGCTGACCCCAAAGCTGAACTGCAAGAAGTTCATCAAACCAAAAGTGTTTCGTAGCAATGTATTTTAGAAATGGATAATCACACATTTTGGTAAGAATTCAAGAAATGTCCAACCAGATCATTCTCTGGGAAAGACAGAAAGTTGATTTTTCTCAATCCTCCACGCTGGCACAGGAGCTGTGTTTCGTTAGTTTTGCTTCCAAATTGGTATTGACGTCAGTCACTGAGAAATCTTGGCCCATGCTGAATTTCATATTCAACAGGATGGATTTTGAAAAGGAAATGGAGTGAAAAGCCATCAACTGGGAAGCTCTAAAGGGAATGGGCCTGGTTAGTGTAATCAGTGACTAATTAAGGTGAGGTTTATGGCTGTTTTACTTTTTCACCCTGAAGAAATTTCCAGACCAGTTACACACTACTTCCTACTGATGAGTGGGAGGCCAGAGGGTCAGAAAGTCAACGCCATTGAAAGGTCTAGTTGTGTCGTAGGTGAGTTGACAGATGAACTTCAGGCCTGGGGAATAGTTATTCTCAGCAGGTCATTTGGTTTCCTCTTGTGTTCCAGAGAGGCTGGGATGGGATTTTTTTTCTCAGCCCAACATCCTTCTTGGCTGTAAGCAAGTATCCCTGCATTCTTATACGGAGGCAGGAGTTCTTGAATTCTGTACTGGCTGCTGTGATGGCTTAGACTGTCCTCAGGGGGTGCCATAGAAATGGAATGACAAATAGAAACTTTTGAGTGTCATGGGAGAACCATGTCTGGATTTCTAAGCAGTATGCTTAAAAAACAAAACTGGCTAAGGCTTCCCTGTTCTTTGTGGCTTTGGTGTTGATGGTTATAATCTTAACTCCCACCCTCAATCAAGAGATAGGTTGAAAAGGTCTGTATTTCAGCAGTGTTTGCAAGAGCAAAAAAAGTAGAAACACTAAAGATCCATCAATAAGGGGTTATATAATTTACTTAAGTTGCAACCAGAAGCTTAGCAGCTGTTTAAAGACAGATCTCTCTATGTATGTTCATTTGATGATGAGAGCAAATTTTGGAATACAGTTTTGTGGGGAAAAAATGATGTGTATATACACACTCATGTATATGTATATACTAGCAGAAGTCTGGAAGGATGCTGAGCAAAAGTCATAAGTTGTCTGGTGGCAGGTATAGGTGGGATTTGTAGGGGAAATTTTCTATTTTCTTTGTTTATGTTTTTATAGCAAGCATGCATTACCTTTGGGAATCAATGAAAACAGGAAGTAGATATTCTTCAAAAGCAAACAGAAGGAGTCCTTCTTTGATGTCCTCTGTTCACACTGAGATGTGAATTACTGACTGAAATTCTGAATATCACCCTTTGGAGGGAGGTGTGGGGAAGGATTTCTCCAGGTATCAAAGCCTTAACCTGGTGAGATCTGGCTTTACTACTGGGATTTCAACTGGTTTTTGGTAAATTGAGAGTCGAGATTCTGTTTCCTGACTCTTACCTCGGGGGTTCTGTCTGCTGGGTCAAGTGGTTTTCAAACCACTTTCCCTGGGACTGTGAGGGGCTGTGGAGACACAGCAGCTGTGCTCCCAGGCCCTCCATAGCTGCTTCCACCAAAGCAGCCCCACTTGTACCTGTTTTTCTTTTTCTTTTTTTTAAAATTTATTTATTTTAATTGGAGGCTAATTACTTTACAATATTGTATTGGTTTTGCCATACATCAACATGAATCTGCCACGGGTATACCCGTGTTCCCCATCCTGAACCCCCCTCCCACTTCCCTCCCCATCCCATCCCTCTGGGTCATCCCAGTGCACCAGCCCTGAGCACCCTGTCTCATTCATTGAACCTGGATTGGCAATTTGTTTAACATATGATATTATACATGTTTAAATGCCATTCTCCCAAATCGTCCCACCCTCGCCCTCTCCCACAGAGTCCAAAAAACTGTTCTATACATCTGTGTCTCTTTTGCTGTCTCACATACAGGGTTATCATTACCATCTTTCTAAATTCCATATATATGTGTCAGTATACTGTGTTGGTGTTTTTCTTTCTGGCTTACTTCACTCTATATAATCGGCTCCAGTTTCATCCACCTCATTAGAACTGATTCAAATGTATTCTTTTTAATGGCTGAGTAATACTCCATTGTGTATATGTACCACAGCTTTCATATCCATTTGTCTGCCGATGGACATCTGGTATCAAGGTTTCAACTAGCATCCTATTTGGGGGGAAGAAAGATTCTACTGCTCAATGAAAGTTTATAAATTGTTCTACACTACAGTTAACTAGAAAATAGGTAGGAAAAAAATCTCTCTTTTATGGATGAGGCACTGAGGGTCAGAGAGTTAAGTGAGTTGCTTTAGGATAGATATGGAGTCCTACTTGCAGTGCAGTCTTTACGATCTTTTTACCCTATCATATTGCTTCCCACTAGAGGAGCTCTTTCTAGTGAGCTCAGGGAGTACAACTGAATTAAAAATCATAGGGAAATGCCTGGGTAGTCTTAAATGCACAATCTTATTACCTTACAGCCTAGATTTACCACTTCTTCAGGATTCTGGTCTGGAGGTGGGCAGGGCCCAGGAACCCAGCTTAGAACATTTGCATTGGGTGTGTGTCTGTATTGGAACTACTAAGGAAAGCTAACAATGTTCTCATTGTGGGTTGGTAGCCAGGTTGTTGTTGTTCAGTCGCTAGGTCGTGTCTGACTCTTTGCGACCCCATGGACTGCAGCACACCAGGCTTTCCTGTCCTTCACTATCTCCCAGAGCTTGCTCAAACTCATGTCCATTGAATTGGTGATGCCATCCGACCATCTCATCCTCTGTCATCCCCTTCTCCTCCTGCCTTCAATGTTTCCCAGCATCAGGGTCTTTTCCAATGAGTCTGCTCTTTGCATCAGGTGGCCAAAGTATTGGAGCTTCAACTTCAGCATTAATCCTTCCAATGAATATTCAAGACTGATTTCTTTTAGGATTGACTGCTTTATCACCTTGCTGTCCAAGGGACTCTCAAGAGTCTTCTCCAGCACCATAGTTCCAAAGCATCAGTTCTTTGGCCCTCAGCCTTCTTTGTGGCCCAACTATCACATCCATACATGAATACTGGTAAAAACCATAGCTTTGGTAGCCAAGACTGGGATGTGATTCTCTGCCTCCTTCATAGCGCTGGACCACTCATGCATTGGGTGCATGAAACACAGCATGTTCCATGGCTGCACTTTATAGAAACAGTTCTTGTTTCTGGGTGGTTGATGTTTTTAGTCCCAAATCTTTCAAGCAGCACCAAATATTCTATAAATCTCTCTCTTGGAACATTGCTGAGGCAAAAGAGAGAGGCAGGAATAGTGTTTGGTTCTAAGGAAGAGTTATAAATGGCACAGATCTGAGTGACTCCTTTAAGACATCAGGAGGCTGAAGGCTTACTACTCACAGGTGAAACAAGTACTGAGTTAGTGGCCTGATCCATCATCCATTTTGCTGTGGATGGAACCGTGCAGTTTCTAATCTTGGATCCCTTCCCACAAAGTGGTCTTCGGAATGTCCTTGAAGGTCTCTTGCTACATTGCTGAGAGTGCTTTTACTTGCTCTGTTCTTCACTGTGCTCCTAGTCCAGGGGCCGTTCTGTCTTCTGTTTGGAGCTGATCTGAGATCCCTCTGTCTCCATTGACATCTGTTTTCAGGGCTGGGCCAGGTTTGCTGATGAGTCATCCTGTTGTTTTTCATCTGGAAGCAAATTTAATAGCCTCAGATGGAATTTTTTTCCCCTTAGGTTTTCACTTTATTTCTAGCAGAAATCCTCAGATCAATAGTGGAAAACAGAGGTACTGTTTATTCTGATATTAGTATGAGCTTCCCTTACCACATTGTCTGGGTGGATGTTAGGTTGTGGAAAGGCTGAGTGAGTGAATGATGGTAGTCTCTGGTGTATTTCATCTGGAGAACAATAGGGCTCAGGGGAGATGAAAGTGCTACGGGGAATGGATTACCTCGCTTGGAGCTCTTTTTAAGATACGGAAACAAGCTAATGAAAGTTGGTTGGTCTGTCGTGAACAATTGATACTCAGTTTTTTCTTTAATTATGCCCTTTGAAAATGTTTGCTGCATTATCTAATGTAATTTGTGTTATCTGTTGAGTTGACAGTGACACCTGAATGGAACCATTGAGAGTATTTTTGTGAAAATAAGTGGGGAAAGAAAGGTTTTCTATTGAGATATTTGACATTATGTGTTGAATTATATCCTCAGAATTCATAAGTTGAAGTCCTCATCGCTCATTACCGTAAGATGGGACCTGATTTGAAAATAGGGTCATGGCCAACGTAACTTGTTAAGATGAGGTCATAGATGAGAAGAGTGCATGCTAAGTTGCTTCAGTCATGTGTGACTCTTTGCAACCCTGTGGACTGTAGCCCGCCAGGCTCCTCAGTCCATGGGATTCTTCAGGCAAGAATACTGGAGTGCGTTGCCATTTCCTTTTCCAGGGGATCTTCCCGACCCAGGGATTGAACTCATGGCTCCTGCAAAGCAGGTGGATTCTTTACTGCTAAGCCACTGGGGAAATCCCCATAGTTGAGAAGAGTGGGCCCCAATCCAATATAGCTGGTGTCCTTATGAGAAGAGATGTTCTGGAGATAGATGCATATAGGAAGAGTATGTGAAGATGATCAGGGTTCCATTTTCTTCAAACCAAGAAACACCAAAGATAGCCAATCAACCACCAGAAGCTAGGAAAAAGACATGAAACCAGTCTCTTACCCCAACTCGCAGAGGGAGCCAACCCCACTCTGACACCCTGCTTTCAGACTTCTAGCCCCTAAGACTGTGAGACAAGAAATTTCTATTGTGCAAGCCACCCAGTTTGTGGTCTGTTCTTATGGCAGCCATAACAAATGAATCGACTTGATTTACTGAACATTCTAGCTATGCATGTATTCTGGAGACTGGGAAACACATGGATTGTGAACTGAAAAAGTGTTATACCTTTTGGAAGTGTATGGAGAGTTTGAAGGTTATTGAAGAGCCGGCCCCAGCCAGCCACATCCATGGGCTGCCTGAGAAAGCAGAGATGGAGAGGAGGGGTTGGAGCTCCCTGAAACACTCAGATGACACTACACGCATTCCTTTGCATATTTGTAAAGTCACAGGTGCTCATGTCTCCCCACATTCCTAAAGGGGTGTTGGGGGATGTGTGTTTGGCAGTGTCTGTTGATAAATGGGCTGAGGTGTTGCCTTGCCCAGCTCTGTAGACTGGAAGTTATTCGACCTTCCAGTGTGGGGCCCGGAGCTTAACTGGCCAGGCACTCAGCTGTATCAAATGAGTCAGCTTGAGCAAGGCCCACCCAGATGAATTCAATTTGTGAATGTTTGGCCTCTGCCCTGGGAGGGCCCTGCCGGGTGCTTTAGGGTAAAAACAGCTGAGCAGAGCCCTGGAGAGGAGTTGGCAAGCCCTGCCCGGGGTTTAGCAGTTCTCCCGAGGACGTCCTCTCTGGCCCCCCTGTGAGGTAAGCCCTTGGCTCTTGCCTACCTCTGCTCTCTGAGCTCCTGCCCTGAGGTGACACCCAGATCCCAGGCGTCTGATATTCTGCCCGTTGCTGTCTAGCTGTGAGTATCTATGGTGGCAGTTGCCAAAAAGGAAACAAGTGCCAGATTCTTAGGTCAGCCTGGGCTTTCCGGAGGCCAGCCAGGAAGGGCATGCCCTGTGTTCTCAGCCTGCCTGGCCTGTAGCCAGAAAATCAGTGCTGCTCCAGTTGGAAAGGCTTTCTAGAGACTTAGAAACTGTATCTGGCTTGTGCGCTTTTAAGCGGTTTATTTTTCCAAAGCCTATTCTTGGCTTCTTAGTCAAGATTCAGTGGGTGTGTATTAAGTGGGATGNCGGGATTTATGTAGGGGAAAAAAAGCCTTTCAAAGATACAATAATGAAGTCACTTGG
The DNA here is from genome assembly GCA_006410875.1 of Neotragus pygmaeus. Taxonomy (NCBI): domain Eukaryota; kingdom Metazoa; phylum Chordata; class Mammalia; order Artiodactyla; family Bovidae; genus Neotragus; species Neotragus pygmaeus. The sequence goes on from SJYV01018611.1 coordinate 53,168, forward strand.
GAGTTAACAAGCTTGACATCAACTTTATAAAAAGAATGGCTCTGTGGGATGGTATGAAGTGAGGACAGGCCAGAAAATTTCACAACAAATGTTACTGAGTATCAATTATATACCAAACACTGTTTTTGCTCCTTAAAATATATCAGGGTACAAAATTAACACCAACATTCCTCCCATCATGGAGCTGATGTTCTAAAATCAGGGTTTTCATCAAACTTTCAAAGGTCCTTTCCTGAGATGTTTCTAAAAGGTAAGGTCTTTTCAGGTGTTGGCTTTTTTAGTGACTAAACTTTGCTAAAGTAAAATTAGCTATTAGAGCAGTGTTTGTTTATCCCACAGGGGAAAAGCCATCTGGCAGTTGGTTGTGGCTGGCACTGGGCTGGGGAATACGGAAATGAACTTTAGTTCTTGGGTGAGTTTATCTTATGCTCTGGAAATGCCTCTGTTGAGACTCAGTAATTAAACAAAAGAGCAGTCTGCTCTGGTTGTCTGACTGTACCCTTTATAGGATTTCATTACCTGAGTCCTCTGAGCTGATGTAGAGGTTGCTTGTATGGCTTTACGGCCTTTGAAGTGGTCCGTGCTTCTGCCATATCACAAAGTCTAGCCTCATGTGCTGTGCAACTTCCTGTATGTGGCTGCTGTCATGTACCTTTTGTGGATCCTTAGTTCCTGGTTCTTAAATACTTGGGGAGTGAATGGATGAGCAAATGGATGCCTGGATGATAGTTTGACTTGTTAGCCAGGGGGATGTTAGTTCTTACTGCACTTATGGGATAAAGTGTCCTTTAAAATGTTTGGGCCTCGAGGGACAATGGGCCCCTGACTTTGAGGTTATACTTTTCCCATGGGGCAGTTGTGCTGACATTCAGCCAGAAGTGATGGCCCAACCCAAGACCTTGAGTCAGTCTCCAAGGCTCATAGGTTTCCATAGCTGATTCTCTAATTTGATGCTTCTCAGATTTTGGTGCCTATGAGAAGCACCCGAAGACCTTGTTGAATAGATCATTTGGCCCCACACTCAGAGCTTGGATTCATTACATCTGAGGTGGGCCCCCAGAACTGGAATCTCTAACAATTACAGTTAGTGCTAACAATGCTGTTGGCCGGCAGACCCCTTTTTGTGAACCTCTAATCGGAGAAGGCAATGGCACCCCACTCCAGTACTCTTGCCTGGAGAATCCCATGGATGGAGGAGCCTGGTAGGCTGCAGTCCATGGAGTCGCTAAGAGTTGGACACGACTGAGTGACTTCACTTTCACTTTTCACTTTCATGCACTGGAGAAGGAAATGGTTACCCACTCCAGTGTTCTTGCCTGGAAAATCCCAGAAGTGGGGGAGCCTGGTGGGCTGACATCTATCGGGTCACACAGAGTCGGACACGACTGAAGCAACTTAGCAGCAATCCATAAGCAGTGCTGATGTAATTGACGGTGGAATGGTTCAGCACGTGTGCTCTGACCAGTGGTAAAATCCCAGTTCTACCACTTACAATGTGGCTGTGGACCTGTTTGTTTACCTGTCAGTTGGAATAATAGTGATACTTTTAGGACTGTGATGCAGACCAGATAATGCATATAGAGTGCTTAGCATAGCACTTAAGTACTAGGATCATTGCTTTGTGCCTCAGTAGCTTGTTTCCTAGTAGGCACTCAGTAGTGCTTGTGCTTAGTCACTTAGTCATGTCCAACTCTTTGTGATCCCATGACTCCTCTGTCCATGGGATTCTCCAGGCAAGAATACTAGAGTGGGTTGCCATCCTTCCTCCAGGAGATCTTCCCAATTCAGGGATCCAATCTAGGTACCCCACATTGCAGGTGGATTCTATACCATCTGAGCCACCAGGGAACTCAATTAAATGAAAATAAAGTGGGTTTTTATTTTGATTCCTAGACAAGGAGAATTATTTTAGAGTTAAATCAAATTTTTGACTTTTTAAATATTCAACTTAACATGGAGCCAGATTTCCTGGATGTGGCTGCAGGTGAAATGTTGATGGTAAAATAGCACAAATCGTTTGCAGTTATTTTTCTGACCCCCAACTGTGTCTTGACCAGGCATTCAGTGGGTTAGAATCTGCAAGAGAATCAAAGGCTGAGGGTTGGTGGAGATGTTACAGTTGGTCCATGAGACCCTTAAACCTGGCATCATATGTCCTTAGTTTAGCATTGCATGTCATCCAGAGACCAGTGGGCAAGCCAAATCCAGTGTTTAGAGTACTTCTGTGATTCCATTTAAAATCCACATCCAGCAGAAAGACTCAGTGGGTTTGTCTGAAATAGGAAATTTCTTTTTTGTGTGTGCCAATGCTCAGTATTTTCCAAGGTATGGTCCATAAGACTATTTGCATCCACTTAGGGTGCTCGGTGAGAATGGAGATTTCTGAGCTAGACTTAATGAATTAGAATCCCTAGGAGTGGGAGCACAAAGTCTTCATTTTAAAAAGCATCCCAGTGTTCTGGGATTCACAGAGTAGCTTGGGAAACATCACTGCAAAAGATCGTCCATCCTATACAACAGCAAGGATGGTTATATTGTCAATTGTAATTCATTGTTACAATTAATGTAATGGAGTTTATGATGCTGCCTCCAGGATCCCCAGTTAGCACCATAAAGTTCATTCCAAGGCCAGACATATTTTGGAACTTACTTTCTGCACCCTATCCCAACACTTGTCCTGTGTACATTAAAGACCAGCTGGAAATGAAATGCAGTCCAACATGATTTGCTAATAATTGTCACTATAGTTGTATGTGCAGAGCTGGATGCTTTTTGAGTGTATAGAATTGGAGAACAATGTGTCCTGATTTCAGGTGACTCATCGTGGTGAACTGTCTCAACCAAGAGCCTCACTTTGATTTCAAAGTCCATAGCCAGTAATCTCAGATGTACTTCATTGATTGGAAGAAACGGAAATTAATAGTTAGAATTCAAATAAGTCAGGAGCAGTGCTTTCATGCCAGGGAGCAGTTAAGATTCTGTGTTGGGTGTTTACGTACACAAGGCTCTTTAGTGTTTGCCAATTCTGTAGGGCTGAGAGCTTCTCTTCACTCTATCTCTGGATTGGCCTGGCCAAATGACTCTGGTTTCTATTTCTGGCTTTCATTTGTCACCTTACCCTGCCATCTCCTGTTTCTGCTCGTGACCTGGCAACCTATGCTTATCTTGAATCCTTTACTGCATCTGTCACCTTCTTGCCACTTCTGCTTATCCACAGCAGATAAGTGACTTCAGGGACTGTAATAAAAGAGCAAGCCAACATCATCTGTCTGTTCTTCATGAGTCTGTAAATATGCACACCCATCGCACCCACTGGCTCAGTGTGAAAACATTTTGTTGAAGTACAAGCATTGGTTCCCTATGTGCTGAACCACTTAGTCCAACTTTTGAAGAATGAACACTGATATCTGCGTCATGAAGAAAATTCAGCAAATCCTTTAATGAGGATATAGATATCATCTATAATATTATAGAGCAGAGGTCCACAGCCTCCATCCATAGACTCTTGCTTTGATCTGTCAGATCAGTGGCATCTGATTAGAAATAAAGTATGCAATAAATGTAATATGCTTGAATCAACCTGAAACCATCCTTCCTATTCCCCGCCCCCCACAACTGTCATGAGAAAATTATTTCACGAAACGGTCCTTGGTGCCAGAAGTATTGGGGACCACTGTTACAGCTGTCAGAACACTACAATATTGCTTGAGTCTTAGCCTCCCTTGTGAAGGAGAATAAAAAAAAGCAGATATTTATTGAGCACCACAGTCTACAACTTATACAGGTTTCAAGAGGCCCGAATGGGATTTGAATTGAAGTCTGGCTGATGTTGGGGATTCCCCAATGGCTCAGCATAAAGAATCTGTCTGCAATGCAGGAGACACAAGAGGTGCGGGTTCATTCCCTGGGTCAAGAAGGTCCCCTGGAAGAGGAAATGGCAAGTCACTCCAGTATTCTTGCTTAAAAAATTGCATGGAAAGAGGAGCCTGGTGAGCTACGTCCAAAAGGTCACTGGCTGATGTGCTAATCTTTGGAAATTTATTTATTTTCATTTTCTTACAGCCACAAATGGCCTTCTCCAAGGAGAAACCTCCTGAACAAATTTATAGGGCAATACACGTGGAATCCCGTTTGAGATTCCTCGGCCTTGATTACGGATGTGAGTTTTGTTTCTTTAATTCTGATGATCTGTGTTTATATACTTTTGGTTTCATCGCATAATTTTTGCCCACCAGTTTCTAAAACAAGCAAGCATTGGTTCTGATTAAAGAGAGCAACAGCAAATCAATCTCATGTGATTTGTACTGTAAGTGTTTGAATTCCATTTATTCCGTGCCTTGATAGCTTTATGCCATCTGTTGTGAAGTTCGGTTGACCCTGGGAGAATGTGCTGGTTTAGAAGGTATCACCTTGGTGGGACTTACAGTCCGATTCTGCCTAATGGCAAAGAGTGTGCCTATGAGTGCGCTCAGTCCTGTCCATCTCTTTGCGTCCCCATGGACTGTAGCCCACCAGGCTCCTCTGTTCATGGGATTCTCCAGGCAAGAATATTGGAGTGGGTTGCCATTTCCTTCTCCAGGGCATCTTCCCGACCTGGGGATTGAACCTACATCTCCTGCATTGGCAGGCGAATTCTTTACCGCTGAGACACCTGGGAAGCCCTGATGGGAAAGGGAGGTTCTGATAAAGGCTTTGCAGAGAGATGGTAGCTCTGATGAGGTTCAGTGCTTCTTTCAGGGTGAGCAGATCTCTGACCCGAATATGTGGATCTTAATTTTGAGACACTAACTTCTAAAAGGAGTCAGTTAAAATGCAGAATTAACTGAGGAAATCCTTTTGTATGTGAGTGAGTGCACTTAATATTTCAGGAAGCTTTCTATCTGTCACTGAGGGGCAGAACAGTTTGAAATGAGCTTGGGAAGAAAATACGGCAACCTCAAACAGCAAGAAAAGAAGGTTTCTGAGCTTTAAAGGCTGAATTTTAACTGAAAACGTTTCTCTGGTTTAGTTAAGCCAATAAAATCTTAACTAGGATAAAAAATAAATCAGGGTCTATGCAGACATACTTGCACTGGGGGAAGTGCTTTATTTTTTTTTAAGTCCATTTATTCAGGGACCTTCTTCTCCCCCCATGACTCAGCAAACATACATATTCAAATGGTCATACTACAACCACCACCACCACCAGAGGATATTCTTATCCCCATGTTACAGATGGGAAAACTGAGCCTCAGGAAGATGCAGTGACTCATCTAATACTATACAGATAACAAGTAGCAAGTTTGAATTCAGCTTGGCCTAACTCTTTTCATCTGTCTTAGTTGGCTCAGGCTGCCATAACCATACCACAAACTGGGTAGCTTAAACAACAGATTGTTTTTCTAAGTTCTGGAGGTTAGAAGCCCAAGATCAAGGGGTTGGCAGGGTTGGTTTCTTTTGAGGCTTTTCATTGTGATGTCACATGATCTTCTAAGGATACCAGTCAGACTGAAATAGAGCCCTTATGATTTTTTAAAGACCCCATTTGCAATTAAAGTCACATTTCTGGGTTATGACCTTAAGCATATGAATTTCGGGAATAGGGGAACAAAATTCAGTCTATAACACCATCTACATCTACCTGCATCTCTGTTGGATACAGTCCCAGTGGGGAGCTGAGATGAGCATTGAAATAAAACAAGATAATGTGGTGGGACCCACGCTGATTAGACAGCTGAGTATAACTGAAAGGACTATCTTTACCCTGGTGAGATTGTAAGAATTCATAAACATGTTGAAAGGAAAACCCAAGCATACTCTGTACATAACTGACTTTATAAAACCTGTGGAAAGTCTGTCAAGAGGGTGACGGGGAAAGGAGGGGGTCAGTTAATTGACTGATAGTGCCTGGCAGGGCTGATGTTTGAAACATTGAGATGTTGGTTATAAGTTAACGCAAAAATCAGATAAAAGATTTTCTGTCTTTGGATTGCTCTGATGTGTACTTCTTCAGTTTCATTTACTAATTTCTTAGGTTTCTAGTTTGTGCTTATCAATAAATAGTTTAGCTTTTTACTTAGTTTCTGATTTAAAATCTCTTTTATACTGATTCCTTGGTTGACAAGCAGTTAGTTCAATTATAGTGGACAAATACTAGGTTCCTTCCAGCACCAGTAGTGAAAGCTCAGGGCTGAGGTAAAATTCCTGTGCAAGACCTTTAAAGCCTATGTAAGAATCATCTCAAATCTTGAACAACAGTAACAGAACTTGAATGCCCATGCCATTTGTGGTAGGCTTTACATGACCATGCAGTTGCAGTCCCTGTGCTTGGGGGTCTGGCTCAGTTTTCCGGTGCCCACTACTGACAAACTGTTTCAGGACCTTATCTCNGGTGACTCATTGGAAAAGACTCTGATGCTGGGAGGGATTGGGGGCAGGAGGAGAAGGGGATGACCGAGGGTTAGATGGGTGGATGGCATCACAGACTCGATGGACATGAGTCTGAGTGAACTCCGAGAGATGGTGATGAAACAGGGAGGCCTGGCATGCTGCATTTCATGGGGTCACAAAGAGTCGGACATGACTGAGCGACTAAACTGAACTGACACTGTATTCTTCATTGTCAGGCTGGTAGATTGCCCTCTGTGTCCTAACAGCCTTGTCCATTGATTATTTTTCTTGTTTGTTCCAGGATTTTTCTAAGTATGAAAGTTACCAAGTCTCTAATTTCTGACCATTGTTTCTCACATTTTATTTTTTTAATATATTTTTAAAATTTTATTTTACTTTACAATACTGTATTGGTTTTGCCATACCTTGACATGAATCCACCATGTGTGTATACGAGCTCCCAATTCTGAATCCCCCTCCCCTCTTCNTTTCTCACATTTTATTTTTTTAATATATTTTTAAAATTTTATTTTACTTTACAATACTGTATTGGTTTTGCCATACCTTGACATGAATCCACCATGTGTGTATACGAGCTCCCAATTCTGAATCCCCCTCCCCTCTTCCACCCCATATCATCTCTCTGGATCATCCCCGTGCACCAGCCCCAAGCATCCTGTATCCTGCATCGAACATGCTGCTTTCTGTTCACCCTCATTGATCAGGCTTCTCATAGTTTTCCATGAGCAGGATTCAAATGCAGCAAAACTAGAAGTCAGCCAAGCTGGTTTTGACCCTTCCCCACTTCCCATGCCTCTCTCCTGGAAGAACCCTTTCTTACTTTCACCAGGAATTTAGACTGTTTCCAACACCATACTGGGCTTATATTCTTTAGCACACTAAAGTTGCTTTTTACCCACCTACAGGTTTAAGGTGTTATCCTTCCATAGTTCTTACTGTTTTAATAGGGACTTTAAAAATTCTTCAAAGACCAAGAGATGAAATCTCAGTTGGTGGAATTTCACAGAAGAGTGCGCACCCGTGTAGATTCGGAGCTTTTATTCTAAGCATCACTCCATTCAGAGGCAGCTTCATACTCCAGCAGTTTTCAATGGGGAAAAAAATGCCATTTGTAGTGATGGTAGCCTCAGTCACCAGACATTTAGAATCTTCTCTTGAGCCAGAAATCTGTTCTAGAACAAGTGAATCACCTAGCTCCTGATTTAGTGAAAGGGCTAAAGTTTTTGAAAGATGCAAAAGTGTTTGCATTTACTCACCTAAGAATAAATGATTCAAGGTCTTCAACGAAAATGTGAGCAATCTTTTTAAAAAGCAAGATTAAGAATATCATGGTAAAGGAATCCAAATTGGAAAAGAAGAAGTAAAACTTTCACTGTTTGCAAATGACATGATCCTCTACATAGAAAACCCTAAAGACTCCACCAGAAAATTACTAGAGCTAATCAATGAATACAGTAAAGTTGCAGGATATAAAATCAACACACATAAATCCCTTGCATTCCTATACACTAATAATGAGAAAATAGAAAGAGAAATTAAGGAAATAATTTAATTCACCATTGCAATGAAAAGGATAAAATACCTAGGAATATATCTATCTAAAGCAACTAAAGACCTATATATAGAAAAATATAAAACACTGGTGAAAGAGATCAAACAGGACACTAATAGATGGAGAAATATACCATGTTCATGGATCAAAAGAATCAATATAGTGAAAATGAGTATACTCCCAAAGCAATTTATAGATTCAATGCAATCCCTATCAAGCTACCAATAGTATTTTTCACAGAGCTAGAACAAATAATTTCACAATTTGTATGGAAATACAAAAAACCTCGAATAGCCAAAGCAATCTTGAGAAAGAAGAATGGAACTGGAGGAATCAGCCTGCCTGACTTCAGGCTCTACTACAAAGCCACAGTCATCAAGACAGTATGGTACTGTCACAAAGACGGAAATATAGATCCGTGGAACAAAATAGAAAGCCCAGAGATAAATCCACACACCTATGGACACCTTATCTT
>SJYV01018618.1:0-13606 GCA_006410875.1 Neotragus pygmaeus
TTTTCTTCCAAGGAACAAGTGTCTTTTAATTTCATAGCTGCAGTCACCATCTGCAGTGATTTTGGAGCCCCCCCAAATGAAGTCTCTCACTGTTTCCATTGTTTCCCCATCTATATGCCCTTAAGTGATGGAACTGGATGCCACGATCTTAGTTTTCTGAATGTTGAGCTTTAAGCCAGGTTTTTACTCTACTCTTTCACTTTCATCAAGAGGCTCTTTAGTTTTTTTTCACTTTCTGCCATAAGGGTGGAGTCATCTGCATATCTGAGGTTACTGATATCTCTCCCAGCAATCTTGATTCCAGCTGTGCTTCATCCAGCCTGGCATTTCACATGATGTACTCTGCATATGTTAAATAAGCAGGGTGACAATATACAGCCTTGACATACACCTTTCTCAATTTGGAACCAGTCTGTTGTCCCATGTCTTGTTCTAATTGTTGCTTCTTGACCTGCATACGACAAGTCCAGCTTGAACATCTGGAAGTTCATGGTTCACATACTGTTGAAACCTGGCTTGGAGAATTTTGAGCTTTACTTTACTAGTGTCTGAGATGAGTGCTATTGTGTGGTAGTTTGATAATTCTTTGGCATTGCCTTTCTTTGGGACTGGAATGAAAACTGATCTTTTTCCAGTCTTGTGGCCACTGCTGAGTTTCCCAAATTTGCTGGCATATTGAGTGCAACACTTTAGCAGCAGCATCTTTTAGGATTTGAAATAGCTCAGCTGGAATTCAATCACCTCCACTACCTTTGTTCATAGTGATACTTCCTAAGGCCTGCTTGACTTTGCATTCCAGGATGAATGTGAAATCCCCTTCTCCAGGGGCTCTTCCCAACCCAGGGATCAAACCCAGGTCTCCCGAATTGCAGACAGATTCTTTATCAGCTGAGTCACAAGGGAAGCCCAATGATCCTTCCAGTTGAATTCATTAGTTGAGGATAAAATCCTCAAGTCAGATTGTATTTTGATATATCTTATACTTTCTGATGTCTAAGCTTCTGACACCGGTTGGGGGGGCGGGGTGGAGGGTAAGTATAAAACTTAAAACACACAATACTTTTATACTTGAGTTGTTTTCAAGTTTACAAAGTGTAGTTGCATTATTTATTTACAATTATCGACAATGGCTGGTGTAAAATCAACAATGCCCATAAATTGTATCAGTTGAGGTGCATCAGTCCTCAATGACCTTCTTGCTTCTTTTCTTATGTTCTGATTTTTTGTTTTCAGAGATAAAAAATTTTCATTGTAGCACCAGGTAATAGAGGCTAGCAATTTGATTTATCTCTTTTCTGCCTCAGCAGGACTCATGAATAAAAGTGCTTCTGCCATTTTCTTTTCTAACATACTTAAAAAGATGTTTTATTCTTCATTGGTAGACACCCAAAGCCTGTCAGTCAATTGAGGAATTGATTAGCAGTCACTGAGCAATACAAAGGCTGTCCTCCTTTGAGCCTGCTAATTACCTTCCATGTCCACATACCCTGCCAGCTCAGCTCAAGAGGGCTCCTGATTGACACTAAGCTTTTTCATCTGAGTCGTGTGAATCACTGGCTCTAATGACTTTCCAAGACTGGTGTTGATGCTTCTGTAGACATCAAATAGTGGATTTTGAATAATTAAACAGTAAAATTGAGCTGCTACTGGCAGGAGGAATATTTGGTCTTATGAGAGAGGAAGTATCTTGAAGACTATAAATTTTGTGTGGGCTAGGATGTACAAACACTGTCACACACCAGCAAGTATCTTATCTATGTATCTAAATAACTATTATCTATCTGTCATGATTATCATCCTCAATCATTTATCATCTATCTATGTATAAATCTGTGCTAGTCTGCTCTGGCTGTCACAACAAAATACCACAGACTTGGTGGCTTAAACATCAAAACTCTATTTTATCTTAGCTCTAGAAGCCCAAGATCAAGGTGCTGGCAAACTTGGCTTCTGATAAAATCTGTCTTCCTGCCACCTCTGGCTTTATAGGTGCCTGTCTTCTTGTTTGTCTCCACATGGCCTTTCCTCTGTGTGCATGAAGAAAGACAGAGAGGGCTCTGTTGTCTCCTCTTCTTGCAAAGACACCTGTCCACTTCAGTTAGGGGCCACACTTAAAATCTCATTTAACTGTAATTACCTCCTAAAAGGTCCTATCTCCAAGAATGATCACACTGAACTTTGAAAGAATACAATTGGTCCATAATACTATTTAGTCAGTCAGTTTGGAAGTTCTTGCCCATTAAACTGGAGAAGGAAATGGCAACCCACTCCAGTATTCTTGCCTGGAGAATCCCAGGGACAGAGGAGCCTGGTGGGCTGCTGTCTATGGGGTTGCATAGAGTTGGACAGGACTAAAGTGACTTAGCAGCAGCAGCAGCAGCAGCAGCCCATTAAACAGAATGGGTTATTTTTGAAAATCTTTTTTTATTTTATTTTATTTTATTTCTTTTTTACTTTATTTTACTTTACAATACTCTATTGGCTTTGCCATACATCGACATGAATCCACTTAACATTGATGTATATTTCATGAAGAAATAGTATATCAGTGGACAGAATAAAGCTTTTTGGTCATTTGCAGTAGGTAGCTGGAACAAAGCACGTGAACCAGAACATCATCAATGACACTATCAACAAAAATGGAAAGGGAANTTAACATTGATGTATATTTCATGAAGAAATAGTATATCAGTGGACAGAATAAAGCTTTTTGGTCATTTGCAGTAGGTAGCTGGAACAAAGCACGTGAACCAGAACATCATCAATGACACTATCAACAAAAATGGAAAGGGAAGCAAGATGTTTAGAACAAACAAACTGTTTATGTAGAGACAGTACCCTAGAAGCTTTTAAACCCTCTCAGATCAACTTTTGATGATTGCATCCTTGTGATCCTGGCTAGACTGCTTTTCTCTCCTCTTTAACAGGCCCAGGAGCTGAAGGCCTACCTGCCTTGCCTTCACAAGTATCCCTACTGTGAAAACATTGCAGAATTTACTCAAATGCTGCTCACTATGTTCCCAGAGAACACACAGGCTTGAGCACAGAGGAAGTTGGCAGAGCTTTCACAGTCTCGCATCCCCCATTGTCCAGTCTTTTGGGATGCTGAGCACCAGAGGAAAAGAAGTATGACTGGAGATAACCGAGAGAGTGACAGGCTATTTCACAGGGTCTCCGTGAGCCACTGTGGGTACAGAGCTAGTGGTCTAAGGCTGATAATATGCATGGAACGTTTTCATAGTTTTCTGCAGCATCTTCAAGGTCACTGTCTCCATTGTTGGCTTGCCCTGTGGAGTCGCCTGGATATGCCTTCCTCAGATCTGAATAGATGACTGTGGGCTCCTAGTGGGAAGGGAGAAAGCACAAACAGTTAGTACCAAAATATAAGTAAGAAAGAGCAGAGAGGAAAGAAAGCCAGGAAATGTGACTCACCTTATCTTCCCAATGTTTCCTTGGTGGATTTGCTGTTGAATTGGAAGAGGAAAGAAAACTATTAAACTGTGGGTAATATATAATGCATTCTAAACCAATTTTTCCTCTGCTTACTCACTTCCTAACTGTCTCCTCTGATGAATTCTTTCAAGCCCTCACAGACCAAGTATCTTATCCTCGTACACACACAATAAAGCCTTTCCTCTGCCCTTAAAATGTACAGAACAATTTTCCTGAAAATATCTTTCTTTCTCCACTGTTCATCACAACTACAGCAGAGAAGCCCTGCTATTTCCACCTCCCCACCTCTATTCAGCACCTCTATGACTTCCAACAACACAAGAGATGGCTCTACACATGGACATCACCAGATGGTTATTATGGAAATCAGATTGATTATATTCTTTGCAGCTGAAGATGGAGACGCGCTATACAGTCTTCAAAAATAAGACCTGGAGCTAACTGTGGCTCATATCATCAGCTGCTTATTGCAAAATTCAGGCTCAAATTGAAAGAAGTAGGGAAAACCACTCAGAGAAGGCAATGGCACCCCACTCCAATACTCTTGCCTGGAAAATCCCATGGATAGAGGAGCCTGGAAGGCTACAGTCCATGGGGTCGCTGAGGGTCGGACACAACTGAGTGACTTCACTTTCAGTTTTCACTTTCATACATTGGAGAAGGAAATGGCAACCCACTCCAGTGTTCTTGCCTGGAGAATCCCGGGGACAGGGGAGCCTGGTGGGCTGCTGTTTATGGGGTCGCACAGAGTCGGACACGACTGAAGTGACTTAGCAGCAGCAGCAGGGAAAACAACTAGGCCATTCATGTATGACCTAAATCAAATCCCTGTGATTATACAGTGAAGGTGATGAATAGATTCAAGAGACTAGATCTGGCAGACAGAATGCCTGAAAAATTATGGATGGAGGTTCATAACACTGTAGGAGACAGTAACCAAAACCATACCCAAGAAAAAGAAATGCAAGCGGCAAGGTGGTTGTCTGAGGAAGCCTTACAAATAGCTAAGAAAAAAAGAGAAATGAAAGCAAAGGAGAAAGGGACAGATATACTCAACAGAATGCAGAGTTTCAGAGAATAGCAAGGAGAGAAAAAAAGAGCCTTCTAAAGTGAACATTGTAAAGAAATAGAGGGAAACAAGAGAATGGGGAAGACTAGCAGTCTCTAATTGGAGATACCAAGGGAACATTTCATGCCAAGACAGGCACAATAAAGGACAAAAATGGCAAAGACTTAACAGAAGCAGAAGATATTAAGAAGAGGAGGCACTACATGGAATACACAGAACTGTATGAAAAAGCTCTTAATGCCCCCAGATAACCAAGATGGTATGGACACTCACCTAGAGCCAGATATTCTGGAGTGCAAAGTCAAGTGAGCCTTAGGAAAGATTGCTACAAACAAAGCTAGTGCAGGTGATGGAATTCCAGTTGAGCTATTTCAAATCCTAAAAGATGATGTTGTTAAAGCACTGCACTCAATATACCAGCAAATTTGGAAAACTTAGTCGTGGCCACAGGACTGGAAAAGGTGAGTTTTAATTCCAACGTCAAAGAAAGGCAATGCCAGAGAATGTTCAAATTACTATACAATTGCACTCATTTCACATGCTAGCAAGATTTTGCTCAAAATCCTTCAAGCTAGGCTTTAGCAGTAAGTGAACCAAGAACTTCCAGATGTACAAGCTGGATTTAGAAAAGGCAGAGGAACCAGAGATCAAATTGCCAACATATGCTGGATCACAGAAAAAGCAGTGGAATTCCAACAAAACATCTACTTCTGTTTCATAGACTATGCTAAAGCCTTTGACTGTGTGGANCAGATGTACAAGCTGGATTTAGAAAAGGCAGAGGAACCAGAGATCAAATTGCCAACATATGCTGGATCACAGAAAAAGCAGTGGAATTCCAACAAAACATCTACTTCTGTTTCATAGACTATGCTAAAGCCTTTGACTGTGTGGATCACAAAAAACTGTGGAATATTCTTGAAGAGATGAGAATACCAGACCACATTACCTGCCTCCTGAGAGGCCTGTATGCAGGACAAGAAGCAACAGTTAGAACTGTATATGGAACAGTGGACTGGTTCAAATTTGGAAAAGGAATACATGAAGTTTGTATATTATCAGTTTGCTTATTTAATTTACATGCAGAGTACATCATACAAAATGCTGGGCTGGATGACTCACAAGCTGGAATCAAGATTGCTGGGAGAAATATCAACAACCTCAGACATACAGGTGATACCATTTAGTGGCAGAAAGTGAAGAGGACCTAAAAACCTCTTGATGAAGGTGAAAGAGGAAAGTGAAAAAGCTGGCTTAAAACTCAACATTCAAAAATTGGAGATCAAGGCATCTGGTCCCATCATTTCATGGCAAATAGAAAGAGGAAAAGTGGAAGCAGGGACAGATTTCATTTTCTTGGGCTCCAAAATCACTGGGGATGGTGAGTTCAGTTATGAAATTAAAAGATGCTTGCTCCCTGGAAGAAAATCTGTGACGAACCTAGATAAGTATATTAAAAAGCAAAGACATCATTTTGCCAACAAAAGTCCATTTAGTCAAAGCTATGTTTTTTTCAGTAGTCATGTATAGATGTGAGAGTTGGACCATAAAGCAATTATTCTCTGGAAGAATTAATGCTTTCAAACTGTGGTACTGGAAAAGACTCTTGAGAGTCCTTGGACAGCAAGGAGATCAAATAAGTCAATCTTAAAGGAAATGAGTCCTGAATACTCACTGGAAGGACTGTTGCTGAAGATGAAGCTGCAAAACTTTGGCCACCTGATGAGAAGGGCTGACTGACTGGAAAAGACCCCAATGCTGGGAAAAACAGGACAGGAGGAGAAGGGGGCAACTGAGGATGAGATGGTTGGATGGCATCACCAACTCAATGGACATGAGTTTGAGCAAATTCAGGGAGATAGTGAAGGGCAGGGAAATCTCATCTGCCTCAGTCCATGGGGTCGCAAAGTGTTGGACACAACTTAGCAACTATGCAACAACAACAACATCTATATTGGTCATTTGGGAGAAGGAAGTAAATATGACTCATTTCACTTTGCACAGAGAAATTTGAGGAAGCTTCTCCAATAGCAGCTTGGGGTTCTAAGATCACAAAGAAAATTCCCAGTAAGCCAAAGATTTGCAACGTTAACCCAGAAAATTCAGTGCATGTATTTCTCCTATCCTTCCAAGAGACTATTCGGATTTCTTTTATTTACTTAACCATCCAGTAAATATTCAGTGAATAATGACCTCCTATTAAGCATTAATAATCAATGAAGAGGCAAAAATGACACAAACTCAGTGCATATGATCAGGAATCTTACCATTATGGAGAAAAATAGAGATGAAAACAAATTCAACAAGTATTATAAGCACCAAGATAAAAATGCATATTAAAGTATACTGCTGCCCCAAAGAGTAATCAGTTCCTCTCAGGTTTGGAGATAGGGAGGGCTGGTGAAAATCATTGTGAGTTTCATAGTGATAATTGAATTATGCCTAGAAATGTGACTAAGGTTTATAGGCCAACTAGAGGCAAGAACATTCAGTTCAGTTCAGTCACTCAGTCGTGTCCGACTCTTTGCGACCCCATGAATCGCAGGACGCCAGGCCTNTCCAGGGGATCTTCCCAACCCTGGTATCAAACTCACATCTCTTATGTCTCCTGCATTGGCAGACAGGTTCTTTACCACTGGTGCCACCTAGGAAGCTCGGGAGACTGTTTACTAGCCTGCTAACGCTGCCATAACCACAGACTGTGTAGCTTCAACAACAGACATTACTTTTTTACACTTCTGGAAGCTGGAAGTCAAGGTCAAGGTGTCTACCCAGTTTATTTCTGGTGAGGCTTCTCTCCTTGGTTTTCAGACAGCTGCTCTCTCTCTGTTTCCTCACTCTGCCTTTCCTCTGGGCACTTGCACCCCTGGGGTCTCTTCTTCTTTGCATATGGACGCCATTCCTATTGGATTAGCGCCCCACCCTTGTGACCTCATTTAATGATAATGACCTCTTTAAAGGTGCTAACTCTAAATACAGTCATCCTGAGGTGCTGGGGGGTTAGGACTTCAGTGTAAGAATTTGAAAAGAGTATCATCTTAACACGTAAATACTTGGGAATGACTATCCCAGAAGACGTCTGGAAGTACTGCTGTCAGATGTTTGCACCATCAATGAGCTTAGATACAAAAGCAGGATACCAAGGTTTTTATCAAGGACTCAGGTGGCGCTAGTAGTAAAGAACCTGCCTGACAATGCAGGAGACATAAGAGATGTGGGTTCAATCCCTGGATCGGGAAGATTCATTGGAGGAGAGTATGGCAACTCACTGGAGTATTCCTGCCTGGAGAATCCCATGGACAGAGGAGCCTGGTGGGCTACAGTCCACGGGGTGTCAAAGAGTCAGACATGACTACAGTGACAACACATGCACGCAGGCCCATACCACTAGTGGCAATGTCATTTGGGACCTGTTTTTCTGCAATGGTGAACAACTCTTGGAAAAGTTCTAAATTTTGGAAAAGTTCTAAATCAAAGGAAGCCTAGCGTCCTTTGATTTACATAGTATTGAATTTCTGGAAATGCAGTATACATTAAAACTATGTGAAAAATAGTTTGTTTAAAGTGGAGTTTGATTCTAGGCTCAGATGATCATAAGCAGGAGTTTCACCTACATGAATGTCCACTGGGACAGTCTAAAACCAGGTGAGACAAAGTACAATTATTTCTTGGGCAGGATTGCCCCACGAATGGCAGGGCACCTGGGCCCCCGACCTTGCACTTCAAACGCTCACAAAGTGCCCCCAGGGTGTCCGCCCTCCAGCATTGAGTTCAGAGGATTTCAGTTGCGTGGAGTAATCGTGGTCTCTGCTGTCCTCTGCCTCTTTCTGGTGCTGGAGTCTGGGAGGAAGAGTCGGGTGGCAGGCAGTGGGGAAAGATCACGGTCTGTAGTGAGGAGTCTCTCCTCTCTCAGGTGGTTATCGTGATTCCATGGCTCAGAGTGACCCATCAGGGAAGTCTTCTGTGGGACTTCTGGTGTGAACTCATATATGAGTTTGATTTTTTCTTTTTAAAACATTTTAATTTAATTAATTTATTTGGCTGCATTGGGTCTTAGTTATGGCACTCAGGATCTTTAGTTGTGGCATGAGAACTCTTAGTTCCAGCATGTGGGATCTAGTTCCCTGACCAGGGATTGAACCCAGGCCCCCTGCATTGGGTGCATGGGGTCCTAGCCACTGGACCACCAGGGACTCATTAGCAGTCACTATTCATACCCTTACATCCAGACCTAGGTGACCGCTAATCTACTTTCTGTCTCTCAAGATTGTGGAGTCATATAGATCATGTGGCTTTTGTGACTGACTTCTTTCACTTAGCAGATGATATAGAGGGTCATCCGTGTTGTAGTTTGTATCAGTACTCATTCCTTCCATAGCCAGATAACATTCCTTTATATGAATACAACACCTTTAATTTATCTATGTGTCAGCTGGTGCACATTTGGATTGACTTCATGCTTTTGACTATTATGGGTAGTGCTGCTATGAACATTTTTGTACAGTTTTTGTGTGTGTATGTTTTCATCTCCTCTGGGTATATAGTGGGTTGGCCAAAAAGCACGTTCCGGGTTTTCTATCGGAGAAGGCAATGGCATCCCACTCCAGTACTCTTGCCTGGAAAATCCCATGGACAGAGGAGCCTGGTGGGCTGCAGTCTGTGAGGCAGCTGAGAGTCGGACACGACTGTGCGACTTCACTTTCACTTTTCACTTTCATGCATTGGAGAAGGAAATGGCAACCCACTCCAGTGTTCTTGCCTGGAGAATCCCAGGGACGGGGGAGCCTGGTGGGCTGCCGCCTATGGAGTCGCACAGAATCGGACATGACTGAAGCGACTTAGCAGCAGCAGCAGCAGCAGCATGGCTAAGTCTAAGAAACAAGGCAAATGAGCTCTATCTATGCATTGCATTGATTTTTAAAGCATTTAAGATTGCATTATATGTTTTGCACAATTTTATGCTATTAGCTTATGGTCACATAAAAAAAATCCAGCTCTCTATCAATGTAAATGAACAGTAAGTTTTCTTAGTCATCATAGCTGACTGAAATCCTGCTCCAAACACACTTAAATGCTAGACAAAATACAATCCAAAACATTTAAGATTATAGATCAAAGTATAAGAGAAATAAAGAAACCTCCATGTGCTAGAAATAAAGAAGGAATAAAAACAAAGGAATGAACAAGGGCATGATGGCTCACAGGGGAATCAGATAGGGCCCCTGAGTGTGAACCTTAACCACTAGGGCTGAGGTCTTAATGCCAAAGAAAAAGAAAGGAGATGATGCTTCTACAGTGGGGAGCTGGCCAGGACCTGAAGGAGGCTCTCTCTGAGATGAAGACTAGAAAAACTCCAGTCACTGGTCTAAAAAGGAACAAGGAAATACAACATCTGCCAACCATCATCGATGAGAAAGTGTTAGTTGCTCAGTTGTGTCTGACTCGTTGTGACCCCATGGATTATAGCCCACCAGGTTCCTCTGTCCATGGGATTCTCCAGGCAAGAATATTGTGGGTAGCCATTCCCTTCTCCAAGGAATCTTCCTCAGCTAGAGATCTAACCCAGATCTCCCTCATTGCAGGCGGATTCTTCACCATATGAGCCACCAGGGAGGAGGGAAACTAGTCACCAAAACTGTGCTCATGCAGATACATAGGGAGTCCAGATTCATACTACTGTGAAATTAGAAACTTTTAGGCTAAGAAATTTAACACAGAAACCCGTCTAGAACTGATAATACTCACAAGGCCTAAGGAAGAGTTCTACAACCTCGGATATGCAAGTCTCTCCATGCAAACAGCTCTCACTAAACGTGAATTCAGTCAAAATTTGCAAACCATAATGAAGGCGAGTCAGTAGACTGACAAATGGGACAACACCTAGAACCAACAATATAACCTCAAAGATACTTAGACATAAATATATTTAAACATCCAAAGTGGGCGGGGGTGGGGGAGATCTTTCTTAAATGAGACTGCAAGTCAAGAACAGGCTAAGAGACATTAAAAAAAATTACAGTCATTGAAACAAACTGATATTATGTCAGCTTTCTCTCATCTTGTGCCATTAGTAAATTAATCCAGTAAATATCTACTATGTGGTAATCACATACTGGCCACCGGAAACACAAGGATAAAGATACAGGAGTAGTCCTCAAGAAACTTATATTTCATTCTTTTAACTTTATGCAAGGATTTTTATATAGTGATTTATCTAAATCACACTGATTTGTAGATAAACTGTTATACTTTTTCTCTTTGTCATACAGGAAATTTTATACATGTTTATCAGGTTTTTAAATTGAGCAGGAGAGTGGCATTAATACAAATCACCCTCATCTTCCCTTCTCTAGGCTCTCAGTTTGTTGCTTTGCTTTGGTGGGTTGTTTGGGAATTAGTTTTGCTGAGGTGTTGGGGTATAAAAAGTGGAAGGGCAGAAGGAGCACAGCTGGACTAATTGCTGTAGGATGGTGAGGTGAAATAGCTGTAAACAGCTAGTCACAGCTCAGCCTTAGCTTAGCCCAGCTTCCCTTTCCTCATCACCACGAATGCAAGATCACAATTAAAGGTAATCAAGACTTTTTTTTACAGAGTATGCTAACAAAATCAGTCTCTTGCATGAGTTCATTTGTTGTTAGATGGAACAACAAAGCATCAATTCAGACAGGCCGATAGCTGGCACAAAGAAAACCCACCTTTGCTCATGCTTTTAGTGTGTTCTTGTAATGGGATGGTCTCTTTACCTGTGTTACCAATCATTGTTAATGGGACCGCAGAGCAGAAGAGTGATGTCTTCTGTTCTTTGGAAATTGGCCTTGGAAGAGAAGAAAAATAACTTTGTAGAATAGAAAACAAAACTAGGGTGTTTTTTTTCTTGTTTAATCTTGTGTTTTGTTTTGTTTTTTCCACAAAACCAAGATTAAAGGCTATGTGAATTTTTTTAAACCCTTTAACCATTTTTAAAGTTTCAAGAATTTAAATGGTTTACTTTCTATAGCTCATGAACTGTCTTTGGTTAATTTGCAATAAAGATATGGTGACCTCCAGGTTGCAATAAATTTGGAATTAAGATATGGTGAACATGCATTATAAAAGTGTATTTTCCTTTGTACTTGAATTGAGTACTTTTGTTTCCAAATAAAACTGAGACGTTTTTTTTTTTTCCAAATAAAACTGAGACTATGCCAAAGCTTTCAACTGTGTGGATCACAATAAACTGGAAAATTCTGAAAGAGATGGGAATACCAGACCACCTGACCTGCCTCTTGAGAAATCTATATGCAGGTCAAGAAGCAACAGTTAGAACTGGACATGGAACAACAGACTTGTTCCAAATAGGAAAAGGAGTACGTCAAGGCTGTATNACTCTCGAGAGTCTTCTCCAACACCACAGTTCAAAAGCATCAGTTCTTCGGTGCTCAGCTTTCTTCACAAGACAGATAAGAAGCACAAAATAGCTCAGTTTGATCAAGGAAATGCTGGGAGTTTAACATGGCTATAGCAAGGGCATAAGGCAGAGCTTAGACAAAGGACAAAAGCATGGAGGGAGGCAAAGGCCGTGCTTTACAGTGAAGAATCCTTGAGGATAGTTAATCTAGACAATGATGTGATCAATTGTGCATCTCAGAGGGATCATGCTGGAAACAAAGTGTTAGAAGGTTGGAAAGTTAAAGTCACTCAGTTGTGTCCAACTCTTTGCAACCCCATGGACTATACATTCCATGAAATTCTCCAGGCCAGAACACTGTAGTGGGTAGCCTTTCCCTTCTCCAGGGGATCTTCCCAATCCAGGAACCCAGGGATCAAACCCAATATTGGAAGGAGAACAATATTGGAAATAAAGAGAACAGTTAAAATAATTATAATTCTTTACTCACTAGATAATAAAAGGCTTAATTTAGTAATTATATTCATTCATTTACTAAAAAAAAAAACTATTTGAAAGGGCCTATAGTTTTCTAAGCATAACACCTGATGCTATTGACATATTAGCAAAGAAATACAGTATCTGTTCTTACTGAATTTATGGGGTAATGATGGCAGTGTACACAAGTAAGAAGGAATAGATACGGTTATAGGATTTGTAATATAAGAAGAATAGTTAATGCCTTTCATGTTGGATTCATATTCAGATGACTCTTTGATCAAAACTCCCTTGCTGGATCTGATAAAACACTGCCATCTTGCCTCTACTTATTTCAAGTTTGTCTTACCTGAATTTTCTTTTGTATATTGGATGCTCCAGATCTGGGAATAAACCAGGTCACTATCTCCAGGATTCACTGTGAAAGAATAGATTACAGTTGGCTGTAGTCAAGACCTCACACTACAGACTCTTCTTCCAGTCACCAAGCATATAACCACCTACTATCCCTGACATAGGGCCAGAAATATCATTTAAAAATTGAATACGACTAAACCATGGACTATTGCTCAATCTCTCTTCCCTCCTGATTCATTCCTGGAGTTCTCTGTCCCTTAGGAAGTCCTCACCATTGTTGTACACTGGCTGCAGTTCCACTGGGTCTGGTGGCTCTTGAGGATTTGTGTTGGAGGTTCTGGAAGGTTCCTTAAACTCCCTGTGACTGTAACTATGATGAGGGGATGAGAGAGAAAAAGAGAAATGTATTTGTGGATTATATGGAATTTCAGGAAAATCAATATGCAGGAAGAGCCCAGCATGGTTATGTAAAATATCATGGCTGCTTAGTCTAAGAGTCTGCATGGCTCTTTTGAGAAAATGTCAGAAGTATGGTGCAAGATATAGCCAGGGCAACATTACAGAGAAGACCAGCTGAGGCAAGGTCAGAGGGCAAAGACTACACAGTTCAAGATCCCTTTGATAGAATAAACACTTGTATTTACCTATCTTTTAAATTATTTTCAAAAGTTGAAATGCTTCAGCATCAATTAACAGAGGTTTCTGTATTCCCTCAGAAATTGGCCTTTGTTTTTTTTTAAGATCCCTTTCAGTTTTCTACCTTATATTATTATTATTATTATTATTTTTGTTCTGTTCTTTTTATTAAAAACAGCCAGTGGGAATTTTCTGTATGTCACAGGGACCTCAAACCTGGTGTTCTG
>SJYV01018620.1:0-29663 GCA_006410875.1 Neotragus pygmaeus
TGAAATCAATAAAAACCATTAATGAGATATGTTACACACTTTTTTCCTACTAATCTTCTAAGCCTAGTGTGCAATTGTGTTACCTGGTAAAGGTGCTGGTTTCCTTCTCGGTCTATGATCTGTCCTTTAGGACGGAGCCATGAGAACACTAAAGTCAGAAGCAGAAGGCTATGACTTGGGGGCAAGCAAATAAAAGTCAACAGCCAGGAAGGAGAAGGAAGAGAAACGTCCCACGGGAGTTCCCAGTGGTCCCATGGTTAAGAGTCCGAGTTTGCCTGCCAATGCAGGGAACAGGGGTTCGATCCCAGGTCTGGGAAGTTTCCACATGCCACAGGGCAGTTAAGCCCGTGCCCCACAGCTACCGAGCCTGAACTCTGGAGCCCGAGAGCTGCAACCACTGGGCCCACGTG
Source organism: Neotragus pygmaeus (assembly GCA_006410875.1). Taxonomy (NCBI): domain Eukaryota; kingdom Metazoa; phylum Chordata; class Mammalia; order Artiodactyla; family Bovidae; genus Neotragus; species Neotragus pygmaeus. Next base: position 411 of record SJYV01018620.1, read on the forward strand.
CCCACAGCCCACGCTCCACGACAAAGAGAACCACCACAGTGAGAAGCCCGTGCCCCGGAACTAGAGAGAAGCACCCGACTGCCGCGGCGAGAGAAAGCCCACATGCAGAGACCAAGACCCAGCACAGCCAAAAAATAAATAGTAATTTTTAAACAGAAAAAGAAAGAAATGTCCTACATCCCTCAAGCCAAGCCTTGAACTACGGAGACAGCTATAGACACATGAAGGTGGGTGTCAAGAAGCCTGAAAGCATCAGGGTTGGTGGAAACTACAGGCTCCTGGAAATGCTTTTGGTTGGGCACTGTGTTCAGTGTGGTGGTGATGGTGGGAAGAGGCACAGATAAATGTCCGAGACAGAGCAGATGGAAAAACAGACATTCTCCGTGCTGCCGTCAAGGGTCCCCGAGGTGCAGAGAGTTCCCAAGGACACGCCTTCATGCTCAGGATGAGAGCAAAGTGTGCAGAGACCAGATGCAAATGGCAGAGGCCACCCTCTCCAGCATCAGGGCCCCAATCAACCCCCAGGGAGCCAGCCCCAACCAGCCAAGTGGTCCAAATCCAGCCTCTCCAAACCGAGGAAATGCGAGGGTCAGCCCCTTCATCACTACCAAGCAGATGGTGAAATCCACACACTGTTTTTCTGGTGCCATCTTTCAGAAAAAAACAGTGAATGGGGCGGATTTCTGGAGGTCTGGCCATCTTCCCCGAGAGATCAAGTACAGGGACTATTTAAACACAGGGCATTGAACTTTGAACTGAAAAGAAGCTGTTAAAACCAGAAGACACTGAGCTATTTAAAGAACAAGTATAAGTTTCCCGAGATCCCATAGAAGTCTGGGTTTTAAGGAGAAAGAAACAGCTTACTTAGGAGAAAATTTAGAAGCCATATTTTCTTTGTACATACAAATGCAGTATGAGCACACTGGGGACTCTGTACCTGAGACAAGAACACCCCCAAGTACTTCATGCTTTGTTAAATATTCCAAAGAGGGGATTCTTTTCAATCAAAATGCATATCAGATCACCAGTTTTTTAAATGCTATTGATTTTATGGAAGATATTTGATAAAACCTCTTGAACACAATTTCCTTTGATTTCTTTTCACAAAACAGATTAGTGACCTCTACATATTTCCCTCTATCAGCCATGATTTTCATCAAAATGGCAGGCATGAGAGATAAGAAGCATTTTTGAAAGAAGACACAAATACGGAGACCTAGATCTGGGATGAAATACAGTTGTGTGGACCACGGAGGGAAAAGGCGATCTCTCTTTTTAACAGTTACTATGAAATGTATCTCTTTATATGTCGTAACTCTAATACACATTCTGCTAGGAGTAAAGCTGAGTTGTCAGATAAAAGACTTCAGTTTCTTCAACTGTAAAATAAATGGTGTAGAACAGAAGATCACAAAAGTCTCTTATTCTGAAACACTGCAGTTTGACGATGTGAAAGCATCCAAGATGGAAAGACCAGAAAAACAGTGTCAATGTGATTGCATCTGATTCAGTTGTATTAGTGTTACCTTTAGCAAGGGACCTTGGCCATAACAGTTACTGGGCATTTGCTAGTCTTAGGGTGTGTATGCTCAGTCATGTCTGACGCTTTGAGACCCTTCGAACTGTAGCCAACCAGGCTCCTCTGTCCATGGGATTTTTCAGGCAAGAATACTGAAGCGGGTTGCCATTTCCTCCTCCAAGGGATTTTCCTGACCCAGGGATCTAACCCACATCTCCTACGTCTCCTGCATTGCAGGCAGATTCTTTATTGGCTGAGTCACTGGGAAGACTCCTACAAATGGTGAATGTGTCTTCTGGTAGGCATCTGATAACCCACAGAATTTGTTTAGTTCTGTAACAAAATACCATGTGATTCTGGGAAGGACAGCTCAGCTCAGGGGACATGAAATACTTGACTTGTATTCGGTTTTACAACTACTGATTTTTTAAAAAATACGTTAGAAGACAGTAGATAGATGAGTTCTTTTGCAAACATGCCTGGGATGTCATTTTGCTAGTTCTGTTTCCTTCATAAAAGCAGAGAATTACAGAGCCAAGAGGGAAGTTAGAGATTAACTGGTAAAATTCCTGAATTTGAAAGATGAGAAAACTAAAGCAATAGATAACAATTCAAGTTCAGCATTTCTCCCAACATTCCCTGATGGAACCAAGTTACCAGTCTTGACCCAGTGCCTGCTCTCTGCCCTCTACCAGAGTCACCTCTACTCCACAATCATCTCATAAGCATTCAGGTGTTTCCACCTGAAACCTATTATTACTAACAGCCAGAAACCAGGACACTTTGGGTCCTAGTTGTGTTGCTAACTAGTCATGAGACCTTGGGCAATCACTTAACCTCACAATACTGTAGCACTTCAACTTTCCTTTCTATAAAATGCTAGACTTGTGTTAGATAATCAATAGCACACTGATATGTGTTCAGGGTTAGATATAACTTTATCCTTAAAAATAGCAATCTTTCCCTTGTGAGTACAGAACAAGTCTGTGTCTACAGGGATAAAGTAGAATCCAGCTTTGATCAATGAAGACCTTTAACATGTCAATTTCAGACAAATTAATTTTTTCCTTGTCCTACTGTTCTCATCTCCCATGGAAACACTGGCATCTTGGTGGAGTAATTATCTGGTGGATTTGTAGTATAGCTAATCCATAGGCACAAAATAAGCATTCAACTATCTCATTGCTTACGATTCTCAAAATTTCCAATTACTGAGAACATTTACTGTCATAGACAGACCTTGCCTTTTTCATATATTAGTTTCCTTTTGGTTGTGAAGTAAGCATATTGGCAACGAACTTTTCTTTTTTTTTTTTAATTTATTTTTTTTGCTGCATGACATGGCATGCAGGATCTTAGTTCCCCAATCAGGAATGGAACCTGTGCCCCCAGCAATGGAAGTGCAGAGTCTTAACCCCTGGACCACGAGGGAAGTCCCAGACCTTGCCTCTTGAATGCCTCACTTATAAGGGAAAAAAAACTGCATAGGAACTAGTTAAATTATAATTGATATAAAGTTGTTTCTTGAAAATATGTTAATAAACTCTGAATGATATTTATCCCATAAAATTCTAAAATATTCCTAGACACAGGATAATGTAGACTATTTTTATTCTAATGTATCCTTCTGAGTTGCAGTAAACTACCCAGTTCTTGCATACTATATATTAGGTTTCCTCAGATAACCACATAAGTCAAAACAGCCTATTCACTTCTCATCACATTGTTGTTCAAATTAACATGTCACACAGGTGCAATGTGTGATGGGAGCCATTTATAAATTAATAAATAAACACATTTCAAAAGAATGGTGACTTATAAAAATAATGCCTTGCTTAAAAAAAAAAAAAACNAAGACTCTGATGCTGGGAGGGATTGGGGGCAGGAGAAGGGGACGACTGAGGATGAGATGGCTGGATGGCATCACGGGCTGGATGGCATCACGGACTCGATGGACGTGAGTCTGAATGAACTCCGGGAGATGGTGATGGACAGGGAGGCCTGGCATGCTGCAATTCATGGGGTCTCGAAGAGTCGGACATGACTGAGTGACTGAACTGGACTGAACTGAACATATCTGGAGCTCAGTAAATAGTAGCTGAATGAATGTTTCACTTGGTGACTTCCCCCTTATCCTGACCCCCCTCAGCCCTTCAGTGGATTCTGCACTGTTTTTTATAAGTATCACTATGGACAAAGGCCCTTGACATCCCTAAACAGTTGCGGTACAGGCTAAGAGCTGTCTCTCTTTTTTTTTTTAGGTTACTGTATTGCTTGGGACCCCCAATATCTGATTTTTTGTGAAGTCATTTGTGCCAGTTATTGCTGATCAGTCAACCTGACCCCCAGCTCCAATACTTTCACCTCTCTCTTGCTCCTGCTTTTCCACACTCAGGATAGATACACACTTTCCCAGCCATTCTTTTTTTTTTTTCCCCACCCCCAGCCATTCTTGCAATTAATAAAAGATAGGTGACAGTACCCTAGCAGATGAGAAATAAGAGGAAACATGCTGGGAATTTTCCTGAAAAGCCTTTGTTTGCCTCATTAAAAAGACAAAAATAGTTCTTACCCAACATTTTATCCACTTTCTACTGGAATATGAATGTAATGGGTGGAGATGAGGTAGCCATTCTATAACCATGAGGGAAAAGGACCTGCCCGTCTTAACAAGTTCCTCCTTGAACCAATGCCAGTGGGCATATACCTCCAGACTTCTCACGTAAGAAAAATAAATTCACATTTGTTTAGGTCACTGCTTTTGAGTTTTTTCTTTTACTTGCAGCCAAGAATGATCCTAATTGATACATAAAGTTTTCTTTTTAAAAAAAAAAATGCTTCTGTCTCTGATTCAAACATGAGTAATGAGACTGGGCTGAAAGTTAAAACCAAGGGATTTAAATCATGCTTAAGGGCACTCCCTTTCCTACAACTAGGATTTTTTTTAACTGGGTCATGCATTTCTGCCATCAGGATGAACTCTCTCCTGCAAGGCATCTCATCCTTCACAAAATTATGCTGATGTTGTTGCTGTTCAGTCACTAAGTTGTGTCCATCTCTTTGTGACCCCATGGACTGCAGCATATCAGGCTTCCTCATCCTCCGCTATCTCCCAGAGCTTGCTCAAGTTCATGCCCACTGAGTCAGTGATGCTATCTAACTATTTCATCCTCTGCTGCCCGCTTCTCTCTGTCTTCAATCCTTCCCAGCATTTGGGTCTTTTCCAATGAGTTGGCTCCTCACATCAGATGGCCAAAGTGTTGAAGCTTTAGCATTAGTCCTTTCAATGAATATTCAGGGCTGAGTTCCTTTAGGACTGGCTTGATCTGCATAAAAATATACTCTCACACAAGTTCTTAAAAATATCCCTAGGCCTGTTTCTTCCCTTCTACCCTTAAACTGGGACTTGGCATCACTAATGATGGATCCCAGTCTGCGACTTTACAGTTAATGCTCAGCTTCCTTCAGGCTTCACATCTGGGCTATCTTCAAAACAGTGATGGAGGCATATGTGTCCAGTCAGAGAAGACAAAGGAGCATGAATCATAATAACAACTGTCATTACCTACTAAGGAGTTCACTGTGTACTGAGTGCCATGCTCAGTATTTCAGACACATTATTTTATTTAATCCTTTCAGACGATCTACATGGTAGACCCTACTATTATTCAGGCCATTTCACAGAACTTCGCATTAGGGTCAAAGAGTGCATTCGAGCCCACTTTGTCTGATTTCAAAGGCAGAGAACTTACCTTGTCACTAAGCTTGCATCAGATCAACTAGACTCTTTGATATGCTTCTTCTGCTGCTCCCCTCCCATCCCCACCCTCACCTCTCCATGCTCAGCAGCTGCTTCTTCGCAGATGAGACAAAGAACTCACTTCATTTCGTCCAGCATAAAGAAAGTGCCTATCGTTCTTCCCATGTCAGAAGGTAATGAACACATGCCTTCCCGGCACCCTGATTTATCACGGAGGTCTGTGATTAGACACAGCCATACTCACTGAGGCAAACATCACCAGTCCAGAGCTTCAGGGCATAAAGAAAACAAAACAAAGCAACAGCTTGATTTCTGCAACTGTCTCCATGCAGTAACAATGGAGCCGAAGAATCCCTTGGGGAGAAAAAAGGACTCGTTGCTATTTTCCTGGCCTAAAAGTCATGAGAGATGATAAAAATGAAGGTGCAGCTGGCTGGGAATTTTTAGAACTGAATCTCAAGTGGTCTTCAGATCTCTTCTTTATTTTATTTTTCAGGGTAATCATTGATTCAGGGCAGGGGACGTAGTGTCCATGATTAGAGACTAGAGAAATTACCCAGTGCTGAGCCCACTTCGAACAAAGACCAGTGACTCACCACGTTACCACTTCAGGCCACAATTTCTCTTATCTGAACAATGAGGAAAATTGCTTCATGTTGGCGATGGAAATGTATTATGTTGGAGTCAAGGTTTCTCTTGTTGGAGGAAACCCGTGCTTGTTTGAGTCCAGATAGCCCGACTGGACGGTGGGCTGAACTTCTGAGAGCTGCCCTGGGCAACTCCATTCTCACCGTTGGGGTGGATGGTAGTGGGTGCAGGATGGTGATGCTCAGGCCAAGGTCTTCTCCTTAGATGGGACTGTATATAGCTTGCCTCCATCTCCCTGAATCTGCCAACTTACCTCTCAGCAGAGAACTAGACCCTGGGGCTCTTCAAGCCTCAGTCTATTCAGGTGCAAAGTGGGGGTGGAGGGGTGGGGGCCGTTGTAATAACTACACTCTATCACAGAGTCAATTAAAAGATTAAGCAACAGTGTCATAATGGCTAACATTTCCTATTATTTACTCTGCGCCAGGCCCTGTTTTAAGAGCTTTACCCATATTAACTCATCTAATCCCCACAAAACCCTATGAGACCAGAACATTTTTAGCTGGATTTCCTCTATTCTAAGATGTGCATTTTCTTTACTCATTTCAGCATCTCTGAAACTGGGGTACTTCTTATAATTGACGGTAGGGCATAGTTTAATCAGTAGAGTTTTGTTTCTTGTTGGCACACACAGAAAATGGTGATGCCTCTTGAAATGGAAGATGCCTTAGATCAAATACAAGGTGCCCATTTCACAGAGGAGGAAACTGAGGCACAGAGAGGCATTGATTTGTTCAAGGACCCACAACATAGATGAGTGTCAGAGTTGGGGTCTGAACCCATATCATTTGCTGAAGAATTTGCTCTTTTAATCACAAAGTTAGGATTCACTGAAGCACCCAGTCTAGCTCCTGCCTGTTTCCGTCTCTGCCCAAATTAAGGATGCTTCTTTCCCCTCTGCCACCCAGAGACAGAGCTTCTATGAAGGGTTCCATGCCTTTATGTAGTTTTTGCCAAATGCATCCCTACATTTCCATTCTAGAACATGGAGAGGGTGTCTGAAGTGCCCTTCTCTGTTCCAGTCTCTTCCAAAGAAGAAAATGTGGACCCGTGGTAATCTACATATGCTCTGCTCCCTCCCTCCCCCACGGCTAATCCCATTAAACTTCTCTTTTGCTTCCTTGAGAAACCAAGGGACAAGGGACAAGGAACTCCTTAAACAGATTAGGGCATCTGACTTAGGGCAGACTAGACGGTTTCCTCAACAAGACGTTCAAGCAGAGGATTTGCACACATTATTTACACTCCTGCCCTCCGCCGAAAAATCTACACGAAGATGCTGTGCAGAGAAAGGTTCCATTGTAACATTAGTTATGATAAAGCAACTTTCAACCCTGGGAGAAGAAAAATGGCCAGAGGGCTTCAGGACACTTTTGGGAGTCACCGCCAGGTGTCACCCATTACACCAGCACACAGCAGGAAGTGGCATTCCTAGTAAGCCCAGCCGGTCTCACCTTCCTCCCCTGAGAAACCAGATTCTTCCTCAAATCACGCCTCGCTAGACACCTGGCTGCCTGGCATTTGTTGTGGTTTAGTGGTCTAGTCGTTGGGTCGTGTCTGACTCTTTGCAACCCCATGGACTACAGCCTGCCACGCTCTTCTGTCCATGGGATTTTCCAGGCAAGAATACAGGAGTGGGTTGCCATTTCCTTCTCTAGGGGATCTTCCTTACCCAGGGATTGAACCTATGTCTCCTATATTGGCAGAGTGATTCTTTACCACTGAGCCACCAGGGAAGCAATCAATGCTTTACAGTAGCTCTAAAAAGTTGAAATTTCTAGACATATTTCATGATTATTTCAAATGCCAGCCAGGGACACCCTAGGGTCTTCATTATTTCCTAGACAGTGGGGTGTGGGCAGCAGGATTTCCGTGGTTTTGTGCCTGAGGTCTTGTTCATCCAACAGATGCCTAGAAGCCTGCTTCCCTGCTCTTGACCTTCCAGAGTCCTATCTATGCTCCTCTCAAGACAGAGATGGTCTTTTCAACCTCTGCATCCTCCTCCACTTTCCCCAATGTCTCTAACCCAAGATGGAAAACTTGGTTACATGACCTCTCTCTCTCTCTCTTTCTCTCACACACACGAGCCTGAATTACCTGTCCTCTGCATGCCCACTACACCCAATGATACATCTCTCCCATACCATTTATCACATTGCATGATAGTGAACTGTTTATCTCTCTTACTTCCTGCCCCAACATACATATGACAGATTGTGACTATTTTTTAGGCAAGTTTTAAATTTTATAAGAGCAGGTATTCCGCACACAAGAGAAATTCAACATGTTCACCAAATGAATGAAACAGCCATGTAACAAAAATCTAGGAAGTGCTAACGACTTAAGATGCTGTTCTTCAACTTTGGACATATCAGAGCATGCTCACAGCAATCCCAAGAGGAGGTCCTATGATATCCCCATCTTACAGACAGGCAACACTGGAGCAGAGAAGTTCTGTAACTTGCTTAAGGTCACAGGGCTGCAAAGAGGCAGATCCAGGGTTCAAGCCAGGCTATTTGGGTCCACTGGCCATGTGCTCACACTCACCGCTGGTTCTGAAATATCTACTTTCTTCCTTTCTCTCATTGCTATCCTGGGAAGTTCATTCCCAGAGGAGGGTGCTCTGCATAAAACCCATTTCCGTGTAGCATTTTGAAACCAGGGGAGACACTGGTGAAGACTGCATATTTCAGAGGGAACTCAGTAAGAGGGCTGAGCAATGAAGGGTGCACAGAGCTGTGTCAATCCTTGGAAAGTAGGAGCTCAGGAATGCTTTGGATCACCACATAAGCATGGGTTAGTTTTAAACTCTCTTCTGTGCCTTGACTTTTCTCAAAGCCCTCCTTCCTGGGGCAGGACCTTGAGCCACAAGATATACCAGTGTGGGTGGACCACAGAGGGCCAGTAGGCTTCGCTCCCCTCCCACTGTTCTCCTACCTTGGCCAAGGTAGGGGTAAACATGGGGGTTTGCAGATACAATAACAAAGACACGTTTAATACAGACAGACATAACTGGCCTGCCCAGTTCTGATCATTAAAAACCAGAAACAATTTGATGGCCAGCACTAAACACATACTCATTTTTGATTTGTCTTTCAAACCAACAACAGTATTTCTTGTCCCATACATCAAGTGTTAGCATCAAGTGTTAGATCAAGTGTTAGCACCACCTAAACAATTTCCATATCTTACTGAATCCTCACACTGTTCTGCCTACTTGATGTTCCTGTTCTCATTTCATAGAAAGGAGCAAATAAAGCCTCAGAGATGCTAAGCAACTCATCTCAATCGCTGGTGAGACGCCAAGTCAGGCTTCAAACCCCAAAGTTTGACACTCTGTAGTCTCTCTACAAAGAGAGAGGATGTGCACGTACCCCGAGCACAGAGGATCTCTGAAAATAATTTCTGCGATGCCAAACCTACAATTCATCTTAATTTTTTCCTGATGTTCTACAGTGTCACTGCAGATTTATTCCATCATTTTGGAATTACTAGCTAATAGGATGGCCCGGCTCCCCATTCTGGCTGGCATTTTCATTCTTCACGAGTAACCAACCACTGATAGCAACAGGGATGTGTCACAATTTAATTACACCCTGACTCTTCTTTCTCCCGATGTCCCTGGTTGGTCTGGAGGCTAGTTTCTATCTTCTGTCTTGAAAACACGACTGTTTTCGCAAAGAGACAAGAGACTCACCTGTGTTAGGAGAGCTGAGGCAAAAAAGGGAAATAGGGCCCCAGAGGCAGGGGCACTCTGCATCTTCTTGGTGACTGGTACCTTGGTCATCTTGGAAATCCTTCAGGCTAAACTGTGTCCAGCAGGGAAGGTTTTGTTTTGTTTTGTTTTCTCCCCCAGAATCTTCTACATCAGCAGTCACTGGTGTCAAGGGCTTTCCAGCAATTTCTCCCTGACTCACAGGTCCTAATGAGACTCCAGACAGGTTTCTGACTGGGGAGGAATTAATTGGAAAAGCAAGTCTTCCTGGGTTTCCTACCAACAAGATAAGGAAGCCGCTGCGGGGTGAAATCAGGCAAGCTCTGGACTTACTTTTGAGAAAGTCACAAACTTTTATGTTTTTCCCCTTTGGGGAAGGGGACAGCTTTGTCTTCTAGAAACAAAAATAAAATATGAAACTAAAAAAATAAAACTCCGTTGAAAAAGTCTGAGGGGGGCCCATGGAGGGGCCCCCGGAAATCCATCCTAGGATTGCAGCGGTCGGCCGAGAGGAAGGGAAAGCCACCGCCNTTTGTCTTCTAGAAACAAAAATAAAATATGAAACTAAAAAAATAAAACTCCGTTGAAAAAGTCTGAGGGGGGCCCATGGAGGGGCCCCCGGAAAACCATCCTAGGATTGCAGCGGTCGGCCGAGAGGAAGGGAAAGCCACCGCCCCTAACGGGCAGGCCCGGGCCCACGCGGTCGCCTGGCAACGGCGCGCCCCGAGGAAGGCTTCCTATTGGCTGGGATCAATAGGGGCGTGGTCGCGAACGCGCCCGGGCCGCTGAGACCCTGGCTGGGAGCTGGCGGCTAGCCAGGGAGCCACGTTCTCCAAACTTTGGTTTTACATTTCAGGTCTGAAGACCTTGACCCTTTCTCTTCGTCTAATTAGAAGCGTCCGTTTCCTTCCAAACTCTGCCCTGTCCTGCCGTAATTCTCTAGTGCCTTGGGTTGGGTAGATCCATGTGGGCCTTGAACCCAATTATTTTACCGTGAGATTTCTCTGTTTTATTCACCCAACAACCGTTCCTACTCATCCTTCAAATCCTTCATAGACAAAACACATATACATACACACACATAAATGTATACACGTATGNGGCATTCTCTAGGCAAGAATACTGGAGTGGGTTGCCATTTTCTTCTCCAGAGGATCTTCCCAACCAAGGGATTAAACCCACATCTCCTGCATTGGCCAGTAGATTCTTTACTGCTGAGCCACCAGGGAACATATTTCCAAATTGTTTTGCGTAAGAGTTGAATACACTTATACACCTACCAGCAATATGTGAAAATATCTATTGGCATGATTTGTCTTAGGAAAAGCATAGTTACAACATTTTAAGGGGGAAAACTATAGTATTCTATATTAGAAGAGAGGTGAAATCATTGTCATAGTTGAGGCACATCTCAAGACAAGTTCCATGAACACAGTTTAGAATGTCCAGCAAATCCCTTATCTGTTGGACATGATATATGGCAAGCTTCCCAAAGACTGTGAAAAACACCAACAGTACATACAGAGACTATTATGTAGACCTTTTGCTTTGGGGTTTTGACTTTTGAACTTAGTGATTCAAATCCAGTCATTCTCACAGCTTCCTTTTAAGAGCAGAGAAGGTCAGGTGTAATACAACTGTTTAATGCTTTATGTGTATTACCTGGGAACCAGTTCACATAGACAAATTCCTAAAAATCCCAGAGGCATGATAATCTAAGAAGCCTGCTTCTCGGAATTAACTATTGTGAACTTTAATGTGATGAATGGTTTAATTGTTGCCTTTCAGAGGATTCATATGTGTTTTCAAACCACAAGAGTAGAAATGAAGTTCAGGTAGGGTAAAATGGAAATAATAGAGAACTGGGAACTTGGGGTGGTTAGTCAAAGTAGTTACCCCAGGCTAATTCCCACTCTTATCCCACATGGCACCCACACATCCAGACTCACCCTGCGCTACTGTAGGAAAGGGGAAGGTTTGGGGCCAAACAGTGGGATTAAGATCTTAGTTCCCAGTGTTCATTGCAGCACTATATACAATAGCCAGGTCATGGAAGCAACCTAAATGTCCACTGACAGATGAATGGATAAGGAAGCTGTAGTATATATGTACAAGGCTGGGAGGGAGGTCCAAGAGGGAGGAGATATATGCATACATAAGCTGATTTACTTCATTATACAGCAGAAATTAACATGGCATTTTAAAGCACTATATCCCAATTAAAAAAAAATAATACTAGTCCTGCTACTTTAGTAAGTTCTTGGGAAATTTACTTAAGTTCTCCAAGCTTAATTTTCCTTATCTGTCAAAATAGGTGTATCTCTATCATCTTTACACAGAAGCTATTAGAGGAAAACATATATAGAAGAAAGGAAACCAAGGAAGTAGGTGAATCTTCCCAGGGAAGAGGAATACAGAAGAAGAGCATGGTTACAGTATGTATATGCAACAGGTAATCAACTGCAGATTCGGTCAAAAAGGTTATGCTGCATTGCTCCTCATTTTAACTTATTCTTTTCCCAGTTACTTACTTATTCATTCATGTATTCATCTTTTACTTTCTCTATTCATTCATGCATTCAATAATCATTTGTTGAGCCAGGCACTGAATTAAATTCTGAAGACTCACAAATTAATGAGATACCGTTTCTGCCCCCAAAAGGAGAGGAGTCTATTTTAACCTAAAAGATTCATAATGACTGTTCAAGCAATAAGTACTTTCATATTGCTGAGGAATTATTTGGATCCAGGTTCCTAAACTACTCTGGGACTGCTTCCAAAAGGAGGTAACCCTTGAGTGGCAATGTGAAGGACAGGGTAAATAGTCTCAAGAAAGGAGTGAGGAGCTGGAGAGGTACTTAAGGCTACAGGAACCATTTCCCCCAAATTGTGATGCATGAGACACATGGTCCATTGAGAAATTTCAAGTTGGCTAATGTGACTCAACCAAAGGATGCTGTTGGCATGTAGTAAGAGCTAAGAAATGGTCCTAGCAGCCTATGATGAAGACTGTGGTCCAGAGCAGTAGTTAAGCAAATCTTAGAAGCAGTAGGGAGCCATGGGGAAGTGTCAATCTGGGAGAAAGACCAGATCTATAGGTTACATGACCAGTGGCTCAATGTGGAATTTATATGGAGGGGAGTGAGCNGAGAGACAGAAGTTAACTCCTCTACTCTCGGTCCTGACCTCCCTGCTTTCCTTAACTAGCCAGACTAAAAAGTCTGGAGTTAACACAAAGCAACCGTCTAGGGTAACAACGGTACGCTAGACCAATCATTTTCCCCATTTCCTATCCAGAAGGGGACACGGGGCATGCAAAGAACTCAGCTTCCTGCCCAGGACTCTGGGACATCTTGTTGCCTGAAGAGCACACCGTGGCACACACGTTCTCCACACTTGTTACCATTTTGTACTGAGATGGGGCAGGGTAGGTATGGTAAGCACCTTCACGTCTGTTTGTACATCTGCGTCACGGGATGTGATCGTGAACTGGTGTGACTAAACACTCTATTTACATATGAAGGTTTGTGCAACGTTTTATATACTTTCCAAATATGTTGCCCCACAAATTATCTCATTTCAGTCTTTACAACAAGCCTGGGAGCGTAAGACGTGTCACACTATGTCTGCTGATGACAAGGGTAAATGAAGCTTGGAGAGTTCAAAGACCTGCCTGGGTTAAAATCGAAAATGCAATAAAAAGACAGACTCAGCACACGGCTTCCTGACTCCTTCCCTGTCCAGACGTTTCCTCAGACCCTGTAATGAGGCTAAGTGAGTCTGAAAAGACGGGTGATGGATAAGATCACTGGGGACCAGAAACAGGTGAGATCCACGAGAAAGGCAGAGCAGGCTCCCTTCCCAGCAAGTTCTCAGGTGTGTCAAGGGCTGAACAGAGACAGGAAATCCTCAGAGGGAGCCTTCAGATAGGATCAGAACTGTGCCCTCTCTGCATTCACACTCTCCCCCCACCGTCATGGTGCAAACAGGAAGCCAGCTCTAAGATCTCCAACCTAGCATTTCTTATGCCTGTGACGTGGACCCACTTGTGTGTCCAGGAAGGAATACGGGCATGTCTTATTTTCCTGAACTTTACAGGTATTGGGCGTGTGTTGTCTTTTTTTTAGTAAGTTACTGGTTTCTGGCAGCCCAGTGCCACGCAACTCTGTCACCAGCATTTTCCCAAGAGCACTGGCTCAGCTTGTGTCTCTGTGTCACACTTTGGTAACACTCTAAGTATTCCCAACTTTTTCTTGATTATTCTATGTGTTATGGTGATCACCGATCATTGATGTTACTACTGTACTTGTTTCAGGGTAGCACGAATCACTCCTTATATGACAGCCACCTTAACCCATAAATGCTGTGTGTGTTTTGACTGTTCCACTATCCGGCTGTTCCCCCATCTCTCTCCCTCTTGTTGGTGCTCCCCATTCCATGAGACACAACGATATTAAAACTAGCCAATGAAGAACCTACAGCTGCCTCTTAAGTGTTCAAGTGAAGAGTCGTGTATCTCTCACTTTAAATCAAAAGTTAGAAATGACTGTGTTCAGGGAGGAAGGCATGCCCAAAGCCAAGATAGGCTAACAGCTTGGCGTCTTGTGTCAAATAGTCATGCTGTGAAAGAGAAGGAGTTCTTGAAGTAAATTAAATGGCTGTGCTAGTGAACGCAGGAGTGATAAGCAAATGAAACAGCCTTATTGCAGATTTGCAGAAAGTTTGAGTGGTCTGGATAGAAGATCAAACCAGCCCAGCATTCCTAAGGCCTAAACCAGAGCAAGATCCTAACTCTCTTCAATTCTGTGAAGGCTGAGAGAGGTTAGGAAGTTGCAGCACAAAAGTGTGAAGCTAGCAGAGGCTGCTTCATGAGGTTTAAGGAAGGAAGCCTTAACATCCTGGTGCATTGGACAGCAAAGTGCTGATGCAGAAGTCACAGCAAGTTATTCAGAAGATCTAGCAAAGATAATTAATGAAGGTGGCTACACTAAATGACAGATGTTCATTGTAGATGAAACAGCCTTCTATTAGAAAAAGATGCCATTTAGAATTTTCATAGCTAGAGAGAAGTCAATGTCTGACTTCACATCTGGAAAGGGCAGGCTGACTCTTTTGTTAGGGGCTAATGCTGCTGGTGACGCTAAGCTAATGCTCATTTACTCTCCTGAAAATCTTAGGGCTCTCAAGAATTATGCTAAATCTACCCTGCCTGTGCTCTATAGATGGAACGACATAGCCTGGATGACAGTCCATCTGTTTGCAACATAGTTTACAGAATATTTTAAGCCTACTGTTGAGATCTACCATTCAGAAAAAAAAAAAAAAAAGATTCCTTTCAAAATATTACTGCTCACCGACACTGCACCTGATTACCCAAGAGCTCTGATGGAGACATATGATTAGATTAAGGCAACATTCATTTTGCAGCCTATGGATCAAGAAGTAACTTCAACTTCCCCGTCTTATATTTAAGAAAAAAAAACTTCTGTAAGGTTATAGCTGCTGTAGATAATAGTTCCCTAATGGATTTGGGAAAAGTAAATTGGAAACCTTCTGGAAAGGATTCACCATTCCAGATGCCATTAACAACATCTGTGATTCATGGGAAGAAGTCAAAATATCAACACCAGCAGAAGTTGGGGAGAAGTTGATTCCAACTCTCATGGTTGACTTTGAGCGGTGCAAGACTTGAGTGGAGGCAGTCACTGTAGATATGGTGGAAATAGCAAATGAAATAGAAGTGGAGCCTGCAAATGTGACTGAGTTACTGTAATTTCATGATAAAACTTTCAAGGATGATGAGCTGCTTCTTACAGATGAGCAAAGAAGTTTCTTGAGGTGGAACCGATTCCTGGTGAAGATGCTGTGAATACTGCTGAAAAGACAAGAAGAGATTTAGAATACTATTATACAAACTTAGTGATAAAGCAGCAGCAGGGTTTGACTCCACTTTTGAAAGAAGTTCTACTGTGGGTAGTGAAAGTGGAAGCGCAAAAGTGTTAGTTGCTCAGTCGTGTCCGACTCTTTGTGACCCCGTGGACTGTAGCCTGCCAGGCTCCTCTGTGGTGTAAAATGCTATCAAATAGCATTACCTTAACATTACAGAGAAATCATTCATGAAAGGAAGAGTCAACTGATGTTGGAAACTTCACTTTTGTCTTTAAGAAACTGTGACACCCATCTCAACCTCTGCAAGCGCCACCCTGATCAATCAGCAGCCATCAACAGTAGAGGCAAGACCCTCCACCAGCAGAAAAATCACCACTCTGTTGATTTTTGGTTTAGTCTCTTTGTTTTATTTCATTTTGTTTTTTGCTGCACCAGGCAGTATGTGGGATCTTAGTTCCCTGTCCATGGATCAAAATCACATTCCCTGTAGTGGAAGCTCAGAGTCTTAAGCAGTGGACCACCAGGATCCACTTGCACTTACTTGAAAGTGCAGGTGATGGTTAGCATTTTTTTTAATAGAGTATTTTAAATAAAAGTGGGTACATTGGTTTTTAGCCATAATGCTATTGCAGTTAACAGACTACAGGATAGCATAAACGTAACTTTTAATATGCACTATAAAACCAAAAACAATGTGTGTGATTCGCTATATTGTGATATTTGCTTGATCATGGTGGTCTGTAACTGAACCTGCAAAGACTTTGAGGTGTGCCTGTACCAAGAGCAGACTGTATTACCTTTCACTGTGAATGGCATCAGCTCTTGGAGGGAATTTCTTGCCACCAACCAAAATATTTACTTAGACATGTACTCATACTAACGTCAACATGCAGAAGATGAACATAAGGGAATGTAATGGCTGAGTTACACATTTTGGAAAATTAAGGCAAGAGCACAGTTTCCTGGGGACAATGTGAAAATAGCTTCACTGTTGAAGTTCCTTCTGATTGTGCTTTTGGGATTTGATTTAAATCACTAAAACAAATCCTCATAAGCACTAAAGCTAATATTTCTCAACATCAACGTAAACTTAACCTCAAAATCAGATAATTTCAGAAGCCTACTATGGATCCTGAAATGCCTTTCCAGAGAACAAATGTTTTCCAGGACACCATCAGTTGAAGAACAGGAGTGTCACACACTGACACCCTGTCTCCTCCCTGAATCCAGTCCCTTGGGTAACCCCACTACCCCCACATTCCTAGCTTTGTGAATTTTCAAAAATATCTAAGAAGGATTTCCTTGCTGTCACCCAGGAACCTCATGAGACAGACTTTCCTCCAGGGACACTCAGAGGGCATACTGTGATTTATCTGTCACCCTGTTTGTTTAACCTATAAACTGAGCACATCATGAGAAATGCCCAGCTGGGTGAGTTACAAGCTGGAATCAAGAGAGGCAGGAGAAATAACAACAACCTCAGATATGTGGGTGACGACACTCTAACAGCAGAAAGCAAAGAGAAACTAAGGAGCCTCTTGATAAGGGTGAAGGAGGAGAGTGAAAGAACCGGTTTAAAACTCAATGTTAAAAAAAAACAAGATCATGGCATCTGGCCCCATTACCACATGGCAAATAGAAGGGGAAAAGATGGAAGTTGTGACAGACCACTTCTTCTTGGCCTCTAAAATCACCATCATGGATGATGACTGCAGCCATGAAATCAGAAGAAAATTGCTTCCTGGCAGGAAAGCCTTTTTGACAAACCTAGACAGTTTGTTGAAAACCTAAGACATTACTCTGCCAACAAAGGTCTATGTAGTCAAGGCCATGGTCTTCTCAGTGGCCACATACTGTTGGTGAGAGCTGGACTGTAAAGAAGGCAGAGTGCCAAAGCATTGATACCTTTGAACTATGCTGCTGGAGAAGACTTCTGAGAGTCCCTTGGACAGCAAGGAGATCCAACCAGTCAATCTTAAGGGAGATCAACTCTGAATACTCATTGGAAGGGACTGATGCTGAAGCTGATGATCTGATATAAAGAGCTGGCTCATTAAAAAAAGTCCCTGATGCTGGGAAAGATTGAGAGTAGGAGAAGAGTGTGTAAGAGGATAAGATGGCTGGATGGCATCACCAATGCAATGTACCTGAACTTGGGCAAATTTCAGGAGATGGTGAATGACAGAGAGGCCTGGCATGCTGTAGTCCATAGGGTTGCAAAGAGTTGGACATGACTGGGCACTGAATAGTAACAGCAACAGAGCCTGTCTCCCCGTTTCAATGGTGAATTCAATCTCATTCATCTTCGCATCTCCAGGGTCTAAAACCACCACGAGATGCATGGTTTTCAATGGTGATACCTTTTCTGCCAACAAGTAGCAGAGTTGAACATCTAAACCAACTCTCCTGCTATACTCATGAATTCCAACCCCTGAATACCCAAATCATAGGGGAGCTCCTTACTAGTCACAAGGTTCTAGGGGGAGACAGCGCAAAGGACTATACAGGGACTATGACCATGCCATGGTTCCCAGAACCCTGGATTTCAGGGCCCAGAAAAATCCCACTGGGGTCAAAATCGCCTTCTTAGATGAGGTTACACAAAGTTCATTTTCCTCCCCAATATTCTATTTTATCACTGCAGTAAAAACTCATATGAGTTTTTAAAATTAGGAAGGATGTGATCTCAGAGGGAAAAAAAAAGTCCTTTTTTAAGTAGCATAAACTTTGCTTTGTCGAAAATCACTTAACAGGTCTCAGTTTTCTATTTGGTTGCAGACTGCTGCAAACGCTGTCAGGGACCAGTCCACTGTCCACAGTGGGTGCTAATTTACAAATGAGCATCATGGAATGAACACTCTAACTCAGCAGTCCCCAGCCTCTTTGGCACCAGGGACTGGTTTCATGGAGGACGTTTTTCCCACAGACCGGGGTGGGGAGGAGGTTTGGGGTGATTAAAGCACATTCCAAAATCACTGCAGATGGTGACTGCAGCCATGAAATTAAAAGACGCTTGCTCCTTGGAAGAAAAGTTATGACCAACCTAGATAGCATATTGAAAAGCAGAGACATTACTTTGCCAACTAAGTTCCATCTAGTCGAGGCTATGGTTTTTCCTGTGGTCACGTATGGATGTGAGAGTTGGACTGTGAAGAAGGCTGAGGGCCGAAGAATTGATGCTTTTGAACTGTGGTGTTGGAGAAGACTCTTGAGAGTCCCTTGGATTGCAAGGAAATCCAACCATTCCATTCTGAAGGAGATCAGCCCTGGGATATCTTTGGAAGGAATGATGCTGAAGCTGAAACTCCAGGACTTTGGCCACCTCATGCGAAGAGTTGACTCATTGGAAAAGACTCTGATGCCGGGAGGGATTGGGGGCAGGAGGAGAAGGGGACGACAGAGGATGAGATGGCTGGATGGCATCACTGACTCGATGGACATGAGTCTGAGGGAACTCCAGGCGTTGGTGATGGACAGGGAGGCCTGGCGTGCTGTGATTCATGGGGTCACAAAGAGTTGAACATGACTGAGCGACTGAACTGAACTGAACTCAAGCACATTCCATTCACTGTGCATCTTGTTTCTGTCGTTCTATCAGCTCCAACTCAGATCATCAGGCATTAGATCCCAGGGGCAGGGGATCGGCGCTTGAGATCATCACGTCTCAGGGTATGAAGAGGGTGAGACGTGAAGCTCAGGAAGCACCACGACCCAGTGCAGCTACAGCGGGCGCTACAAAGACAGTGAACGCATGGGACACATCTTCTCTGCAGTGTCAGAGACCGGCAACCTAACCACCGAGCCTGTGGATGTGGAAAGTAGGGTAGCAACCATGACGTCTCCATCGATTCCATCAATCGCAGCACTCCCACCAGAGATCAACCAGGGAAACATTCGCCAACTTCATACTCAGTTTAACCTCAGGAACATTAAGTCTGAGAAGAAAAGAGATTCCCAAATATCCCAGGACAGTATGTTACTGACACTGTAGTGTTAGTTAGTATTAGTCGCTCAGTCGTGTCCGACTCTTTGCGACCCCAAGACTGTAGCCCACCAGGCTCATCTGTCTGCGGGATTCTCTAGACAAGAATGCTGGAGTGGGTTGCCATACCCTCCTCCAGGGGATTGTTCCAACCCAGAGACTGAACCCAAGTCTCGTGCATCTCCTGCATTGGCAGGTATGTTCCTTACCGCTATTGCCACCTGGGAAGCCAGGTGTACTGGCTTACCAGAGACACTAATAGTATCCACGAAAACAAGGTTCATGAGCGTTTGCATTTCCAGAAAATGGGAACTATAGCCATGAGAAAGAGAACAGTGGTTAAATTAATTCTCTCCCTTGCTTTCTTTTTGTTTCTTAAACAAGTCAGACTTGATAGTCCTTAGGGTCTTTGCACGTATACCTCTCTCTCTCTGGAGCTGTACTATCCTACTGTTAAGGGACTGGCTTTTTACGGTCAGATCTCGGGCTAAACACTGCCTCCTCAGACAGGAGGAGGGTGTCTATGCCCTTACTCTCACACTCCTCTTTTTTGCTTATGACTGTTTGATGTCTTTTACTGATTTGGGGGGCTTCCCAGGTGACACAGTGGAAAGAACCCCCCTGCCAAGGCAGGAGGCACAAGAGATACGAGTTCAATTCCTGGGTCGGGAAGACCCCCGGGGGAGGAAATGACACCTGCTCCAGCATCCTTGCCTGGGAAATCCCATGGGCAGAGGAGTCTGGCCATGGGGTTGCAGAGTCGGAACTGACTGTGCGACTGAACACACACACACCGATTTTTTACCTTCTTGTTGCTGGTCTCTGACCAGCAGGATGTAAATAAGCTTCATGAAGACAAGAACCTTGTCTGAATCAACACACCCTACGAATTCCTGGAGCCTGGAAGAGGGTAGGCTTGAGAGTAAGAGTTCAATACATATTTGTTGAACAAAGTGAGCATCCAGTCAGCATAACCTTCCTTTTACAGAGAAGGAAAAGAGATTCAGAAAGGTGAAATGATATCAACACAGCTATCGGTGGCAAAAAAGAATGAAAAAGCAAATCACTTATTTTCCAGATCTGTGTTTTTTTCTACAGTTTTGTGTTCATTTTACTGCTTTGCCTGCATATGTACATATATACTTTTATATACTTGAAACAGAAAAAATGGAAATACAAAAGGAGTATGGAAGGATTTGCAATATTATTTGATAGGGACTTAATCCACTGAGATTACTCTGCCTTTAAAACTCTGACCACAGTTAAATAATAGACATAATCACCTATGTAGTATAAATTAGGGGCCATGACAAGGAAATACCCTCACCTTAAATATTTCTTTATAAGCTAGAGTATCTGTAAATTCTAGTCAAAAGCAAATCCCCCTGGATGCTGTTAGTTGATTAACCCAACACCATTCTCGACATCATTCTCCCCTGCACTCTTCAGAGACTGGAAAAGCTAAATATTTACATTTCCAGCATTCCTGACAACCAGGGGTGTCATAAAACAAAAAGTTAGTCAATGCGACAAACAGTAAAATCTATGAGGAGCTCGAGGAAATTTTTCATTTTCCTAACAAAGTGTTGGACATTAAAGCTTTCCTTGCTTCCTCATTTCTTTCTGTTCTGAACATACACTTGACGTTTGGAACTTTGGCAGCCATTTTGTAGTCAAGAGGGATATATCAAGGAGATCTCAGAGATTCCAGCTTGATATCACAGAGCCACTGAAATGCCACCAATAACTACTTGCCTTCAGAGTCTTACATTGTGAGGAAAAATTAAAATTTGTTTGCATAAGCTACAGTTGGGATAACCCACAGTTAACTGCGTTCTTTTTCACAAGCTAGCTAAGAGAATTTCTTTCAGACACATTGTTTGGCAGAGAAAGAGGCAGGGGACGGATACTTCTGTCTCACTCTCCTGCCCTCAAATCTCTCCCCAGTTCTTCAGAAGTCAGACAGCAAGAGATCCCATGGATGTATATGAGTCTCCAGGGACCCAGAGCAGGACAAAGACGGAAAGTGGACCTGGAGAGGCAAACGGAAGACAGACAGAACCATGGAAGGTTTTCAGGCTTCGTGTTTCTCACCAACAGAACCCTTATATCCAATCAAATCCAACGCCCAATGCCAAGAGACCAATCAGATCACAGCAGAGCTTCTTCATCAGAGGAGGGGATGGTGTTCCGAGCTTCCGCCTCCGTCTTACCATTGTGGAGGCACCTCTCACCCTCAATCTCCAGCCCACCTCTCAAAGTCATTTCTGCTGAAGTTTAGGCATGCTTCAAAAACTGCATTTGCAAACCACTAATTTATAGGATTGTCAGATAAAATGCAGGCTTTCCCAGGTGGTAAAGAAACCTGCCAAGCAGGTGATGTAGGTTCAATCCTGGGTCAGAAAGATCCCCTGGAGAAGGAAATGGCAACCCAAGTTTTCTTGCCTGGGAAATCCCTTGGACAGAGGAGTCTGGTGGGCTACAGTCCATGGGGTCACAAAGAATTTAGACACGACTTAGTGACTAAACAGCAACAGCGGATAAAACATAGGACACGCTTTGGTTAAATTTGAATCATGGATATGCAATAATTATTATTACATTGGACACTAATTTTTTATTTGTTGTATAACTGATATGAAAATTAACTGGACATTCAGTTATTTTTATTCCCTAAGTCTGACAACCCTGCTAATTCATAACATTATTCAGCACAGATTGGAAGGGATAGGACACAGGAAAGCCAAGTCTTTATAAAGGCGTATGCATGCTTGCACGCTCAGTCACTCAGTCATGTCTGACTCCCTACAACCCCATGGCTTGTAGCCCACCAGGCTCCTGCCCATGGGATTTCCCAAGCAAGAGTGTGTAAGTGAGTTGCCGTTTCCTTCTCCAGGGGATCTTTTCTACCCAGGGTCGAACCCGTGTCTCCTGCATTGGCAGGTGGATTCTTTACCACTGAGCACTGAAAAGCCCCTTACAAAGGGGAGATATATATAAACAATACAGACAAAAAGTCCAGGGGTGTTTAAAGTGGAAGAGAAATACAGAAAAGTAACCGCCAAAGGCTTGAGAATAGAATTTATTTTGACTCTGTTCAAGATGGGATTTTCCCTCTAAACGGCATCTTTCTGGCATTTCTGAATGACCGATGTAGGGTCCATTTGCTCGTTTCAAAGCTGAAAAGTCTGAGACACCCATAGGGAGGAGAAAGAGGGCCACGAAACACCGCTCTTGACGATGTCCTCAAAGCCTGGCTTCTCGACTCCCAATCTGGGACATTTGGCTGTTTTCACAGGCAGAAAATGTTCCTCATCCAATTAAACAAAATGAAGCAGAAGCCAGGTGGAGTGCTTCCAGTTAAACGCTTGGTCCTCTTCTCTTCCCCTTCACACCCTTCCCCTCATTATCACAACAGAGCACATCAAGCGCACTCTGTCTCTAATGAAGATGTTCCCTCTGTATTCCTAATGAAAATAGCATGCAGATAATAGCCCCCTTCCTTTATGAAAGACAGGAGTGGCACGGAAGCCCCAAAGTTGCCTGGGAAAGCTGGCACACCGGTCAATTTCCCTCACGCATTCCTGGTTGGAGTGAAAAGAAGGACAGAGTGTTTAGAAATTCCTGTATTAGAAAGTCAGTGCAGCAGACACCATGTCTGATCCCAATTTATTAAAAAACAAACAAACAAACTCTAAAGGAGTCGTAGAAAAGTTACGTTCAGAGTCTTCTTAGAAGCTAAATAGAAACACACAATCAGAACAGGGTATCGAAATCTGTATCTTTAGGGATATTTAACTGTTCCAGCTGGTCAGGTGGAAAACCAAAGCAAAGATGGTACCGGGTTCATTTGAAAAAGCAAAACAAACTGGAACAAACAAGCAAAAAGCACACTGTTATTGTAAGAAAAGCCAAGCCCCAAGTACTAAGTGACTCTGATTCTTGTGAAACAAATGTCACCTGTGCAGGAAAACAGAAGAAAACTCCTTATAGGATTAATGATTCATTTCAAGTAGTTGCTTTTTTTTTTTTTTAATCGACGATGGAGAACATTGGGACATATGTGGGAGGTGGAAAAATGCGAAACCATCTCCATTTCATCATATTTTTAGAACAGGAGATGAAATCACTCTGGGAAATGAGGAAAAGCCAAAGTACATTATTTGGTTCAGATTTCCTGACTCCTGAGTTCAGTGACTGTATGGTACCACCCAGCTGTACCAGTCTAGGTTACTTAGAGATTATGCTTCTCCAAATGGACTTAGAATACTTTTCCTGATGTTACAAAACAATCACTCTAATATAAATATTTAAAAGCTGATATTTGGTTTTTGGATATGTTGCAGACATAGGTATGTATGAAGATATCTACCTCTCTATATCTATCTATCTATATTTAGATAGATAGATATATGTTGTTGTTGTTTAGTCACTCAGTCGTGTCCGACTCTTTTCAACCCCACAGACTGTAGCCTGCCAGGCTCCTCTGTCCATGAGGTTCTCCAGGCAAGAACACTGGAGTGGGTCGCCATTTCCTTCTCCAGGGGGTCTTCCCAGATCAGGGAAGGAGCATGTGTCTCCTGCATTCGCAGGTGGGTTCTTCACCTCTGAGCCACCAGGGAAGCCCCATATCTCTGCATCTCTCTCTCTCTCTCTCGTGTGTGTGTATTTCTAAAATAATATCTCCAATGCAGATAGATAACATAGATGTATCTGCTTCTAAAGGAGCCCTCTTCAGCTAATGGTAAAGAGGATGCTCAAAATCCCTAAACAGTAAGGGATTTGAAGTTTGTGATATCCACCTTGTATTAACTGCTCCACCAGCCAAGTCCATCTGGCTTTTTAATGTCCCTAAAGTGAAAAAGATTTTCTGTCTTTTTATTTTAGTGCCAGTATTTCTATTCCGAAGTAGATACAGTTTAGTTTAAACTAACTTCCTGTGCCCTGCTGGGGGTCTGTGTGATGAGAACTATTTTACCCAAACTTAACACAATTACCCTGCTGCCGGTCATGCAAGGCTGGAGTAAACAAAAACATTAAGGGGAGTTAGGATGTTATTAGCCAAGTGTTTTCCTCCATTTCTGCCTATGTGTTGAGGCAGCTACCCAACCTGAAAAAGATCAAATGTGTTCAGGCACATTTCCTAAACCAGCAGACATCCACCTTCAATGACTTAAAAGTCATTTTCCTTGACATCACTTTGGGATCGTAAAAATAAGGAGTCCTACCTTTGTCACAAAGCACTATTATATCAGCAGCATCATAGCATGGGTCGCATTTCACAGAACTGCAAAGCTGAATATATGCCATCCTTTTAGAGGAGTGCTGAAGATCTATACTATTTTTTGAAATCACCATAACAGGAATTATCTGATTTATTTATTTACTTTCTTATGAGATTCATTCAGTAAATATTAATGAGTAGCCTACTAATGTGTGAGTTATTGTGCAAGGCCCGTGGGAGACTCAAGAATGAAATTTCTATTAACGAGCACATCTGTACTTTTACGGAATAGTGACCTTCACATGTGTTCATTGATTTTTTTTTCAACATTCCCAAGTTGCCTACTATGTGGTAATCCAAGGCAAACTGAGGCATCCAAAGATTCTAGAGTTCCTTTTGCATCATAAACTGTAAAAGCCCTTAAGCTCTGATGCCTCCATTTGCCTCCGAAACTAGCAAACTACTGGAATCTCTTCTCCAGCCTTCCCGACAGTTTGGAAAGTACCTCACTCCCCTTCTGCTTACAATATCTGGAACACTCCATTTTTTTGCAACTGAATTCTGACGGATACAAATGCCTTTTATTATATCCTAATTTGAGCTCCAGGAATGAGAGGCATGGCGATCCTCTATTTCATTAAGTAGCGTATGGTATTAACTAAAAAGACTGAGCAAACACATTTATTCTTTCCTGTGCCACATAGATCTTTCATCCTATGCCAGAAATAGAGTCCTGTTTCTTCCTCCCTCCTCGGTTTGACCACACTGATTTTCCGCCAGGCTGGGATGCCCTCTGATCCATTTTCTTAGGCTGGAGTTTTTTTTACTTTACAAGACACAAATCAAAACTTTCTCCTGTGTGGGAGGAGGAATAAATTAGGAGTTTGGGATTAATATCTACACATCATCATATGTAACAAGGACCCACTGTATAGCACAGGGAACTATACTCAATATCTTAATAACCTATAATGGAAAAGAATATAAATCTATCTGCTCTCTATCTACCTATATCCATATCTACCGATCTATATAATAGCTGAATCATTTTTCTATACACCTGAAACGAACACAACATTGTAGGTTAACTCTACCTCAATAAAAAAAAATTTTTAATTAAAAAACAAATTCTCCTCCTTGAATTCATTCATGGTCCTGGCTTCTCTCGGGGATCAAAACTTCACCCTCTGCTGTGGAAGCCCAGAGTCCTAACCACTGGATCACACAGGGAATTCCCACTTAGAAACCTCTCCAAATCGATACTTGGCACTTGTCCTTCTATCTTACCTTAAATTGTTCAGAAAGCTCTGCAAACTCAAAACTATGATTTCCTAAAAATGAAGAAGCACCCACTGATAACAGTAACTGAATATTTCTCCCAAAATCTGGCTCTGAGACCTTCCCCTGAAAGCTCTGGAAGCAATGGGGCTGCCTCTGGGGGTGGGAGGAACGGAGGGTAAAGGAAGGACCCTGAGGTCAGCCAGCTGGAGGCTTCACTGCTGCCGCGAATCCCCTCATCTCGCCCCTGACTCCTGCCCTGACCTGGTGGCCAGTCAGCCTCCCCCTTTAATCTGGCTGTATAAGTGAGTTTGCCTCTCTTATCCCCTGAAGTGATGTCTCCCCTACAGAATCTTTCCCGTTTTCTCAGCACAATATTTATCCTAGAACTTACCAGCACTCTGCCCGACACTAAAGTGGGCAAAAACTAGAATAACAGCTTCGTTATTTTGAGACACATCCATATTGGAGCATCTATCAATAGCACATTTCCTCTTACGGCTAAGCCGTTTTCTATTATATGTATAAACCACAATTTGTTTACAGTTCATCTACTGATGAACATGCGAGTTGCTTCCGGTTTGGGGTTATTAGATCTGAAACAGCTATGGAGACATTTGCTTTCCCTTCGTTATGTCCTGCCACTGACTCAGTGTCGACAACATCCCAAGAATCATGAGGTTTCCTACTCTGGTTTAGAGGGACAGGAACTATCCCAAGCCCTGTGTGCTCTCTCAGGATTCTTACCCAGTCGTGCTTTCTCCAGCCTCACCTAGCTTCCTCACATGCACGAACTAATCAGCATTTCTTCGAGACTTTCTGCATTTCTCTAGACTTTGCTCGCTCCCTTCGTCTCTCCTCTCTTTCTGTCTGCCTGCCTCTCTCCCTCTCTCTCTGCAGCTCTCTCCTCTCCTGTGTTTTGTCCTGTAAACTCCAACCACACCGGCCATCCCAGACTCCCAAGTCCATCTACCAAACTCAGGGAGACAGTCAGCCTCTGCCCGGGTCCCCTTCCAGCATCATGTCCTGGAGACCATATCAAAGCAATCAGCGGAGGCAATTATATTTGTCTCCTTAGCAGGCTTCCCAGATGGCGCTAGTGGTAAAGAACACACCTGCCAACGCAGGAGACTAAAGAGACGTGAGTTCGATCCCTGGGTCAGGGAGATCCCCTGGAGGAGGGCACGGCAACCCACTCCAGTAGACTTGCCTGGAGAATCCCATGGACAGAGGAGCCTGGCGGGCTGCAGTCCGTGGGGTCGCGAGGAGTCGGAAGTAACTTAGCACAAACGCCCCTGTCTCAGCACTGTCTTTGGCCTGATTTCTTTTTTTCTCCTTTTTAGAAAATGTCTTATTGCCTGATCTCTAATGTCTTTGCTTTCCTCTCTCTCACCCTGTTTTTCTCTAATGTCTTAAAAATGGTTGTTTCATGTATTTTGACTGGTTTTCAAGTTGTGCCATTTAGGATGATAAGTCAGGTCCGCCTTAACCTTGGCTAAATATACAACTCCTCTCATTCCATGATTCCTTTGTCTCACACATTCAGATTTCTTTGTATTGTTTTATATTAAAGCTATCTTCACTCCTAATTGCTTAGATGACCCTCCTACTCAGGGGCTTACCATTAGACTAATAGACCTGTTGGGATTAAGAGGCCTTAAAAACTGCTGGTCTAAGTTTACCTTTACACACGTGAGGAAAACGAAGAGCAAACAGTTCAGGCAAATTCCCCAAGGCGACCCAGTCACTCAGCAGCAGTGGCCCCAGTAACAGACCACAGGCTAGTTAGTGCTTCATCCTGACCTCTCCTAAAGTGAAAGTCACTCAGTCGTGTCTGACTCTTTGCCACCCCATGGACTACACAGTCCATGGATTTCTCTAGGCCAGAATACTGGAGTGGGCAGCCTTTCCCTTCTCCAGGGCATCTTCCCAGCCCAGGGATTAACCCACACTGCAGGCCGATTCTTTACAAGCTGAGCCACCAGGGAAGCCCAAGAATACGGACCTTCCTGACCCAGGAATCAAACCAGGGTCTCCTGCCTTGCAGGTGGATTCTTTACCAGCTGAGTTACTAGGGAAACTCTCCTAAAACCTGTACAAATTTATGAGTCTCTCTTCTGTCAGAAAAGCGTCTTTAACCAGCAGAAGGCTCCAGATTTAAAGTTCAGGATGTGGTCGTTGATTTACCCTAAGGGCTTCAGTCTAGCTTTAAAACTGCCAAATTCTCTGTCCCTAATAAGAGACAAAGATTCTCAGCCGTGGCAGAAAGGAAAGGAGTCCTGCCTTTAGAAGGGAAAACGGTGAAAGCCGAGGCTGATGGGCATTCACATTCATCACCCTTTATTCTATTTCACCCCATGAACGCTTCCAGGGCCACCAGCTCTTCCTTTGGAGTCCAGGTGCTTCTGATTGTGGACTCCAGCTTGTCTTGACCGTCACTGACCTTGCATGTCACCTTGGTTTTTGCCACAGAGCAAACCGAATATGGATATGTAAGAAACTGACATAAAATGTCTTCATTTCTATTAAGAATTGTTTTGGGGGGAAGGCAAAAGTGTTCCTCTCTATAGTCACAGTTTTACAAAGATGACAGCTTCAATCAATGAATTGTCTTCTAGAAAATTTCTGAAATGACAAGAGACACATTTTCTGGCATTTTCCCTTTGGAATATAGCACGTGATTCTGTGCATGCGGGCTCAGTTGTGTCTGAATCTTTTTGACCCCATGGGCTGTAGCCTGCCAGGCTCCTCTGCCCATGGGATTCTCCAGGCAAAAATACTAGAGTGGGTTGCCATTTTCTCCTCTAGGGGGTCTTCCTGACCCAGCGACTGAATCTGGTCTTTCTGTCTCCTAAATTGCAGACGGAGAGATTCTTTACCACTAGTGCCACCTGGGAAACCCCTAACCACGTGATAAGGGGATTTTTTTTTTAACCTTATGTAATACGTATTTTCTTGAGGTTAATAAAGACATTTTTAGCATACATACCATGTAAAATAAAATATACCAGGGAGAAATTTTTATCCCTCTATGTCAAGAAACCTCTGATTTCTTATGCTTATTCTACGCTATCTTGCACAAGTTACTTTACCTCATATAAAGTTAATTTAATTTTCAGTTAACTTAAGCTTCCGTAAATGGTAATTCCCACTTGCTCAAAGGAAATGTCTTGAGAATCAAAAAGTTACAGTTAGAACAGGGCTGTGGTGCTATAAAAATGTGAAGCATAAGGAAAAT
>SJYV01018621.1:0-23434 GCA_006410875.1 Neotragus pygmaeus
ATGAGATGGTTGGATGGCATCACCGACTCAATGGACATGGGTTTGGGTGGACTCTGGGAGTTAGTGATGGACAGGGAGGCCTGGCATGCTGCGATTCATAGGGTCGCAAAGAGTCATACACGACTGAGTGACTGAACTGAACTGAAGTCTTTAAGGGTATACTGTCTGTAGCTTACATTGCAATATCAATAAATAAGCTGATGGGCAAAGAATTTAAATGGCCTTTTCTTCAAAGAAAATGTACATATGGCTAATAAGAACATGAAGTATGTTCAGCATCATTTTTCGTTAGAGAAATGCAAATCAAAATCACAATAAAATATCACTTCACAGCTCCTAGGATAAGTATAATGATAATAATAATTTTTTTAAAAAACAGAAAATAACAAGTGTTGCAAACCTGAGACCCAGCAAGTCTGCTTCACCAAATTAATCTAAGGAAATAATGACAAGTTAGTTGAAAAAAATGTATGTGGGAAGAAGATTCCCAAAGTGTTGTTTATCATAACACAACCTTTGGAAACACAGTAAATAAACCCTGTGGCAGAGATGAATCTCAGAGCACAAATTGAGGTATGCCTTAAGTATAAAACTGTAAATACTTTTTCTATGACAACTCAATTTTTACTTTGAGCCCATTCCATAGGAAGAGTAACAATCTCAGTCAATTAACAATTTTCCCTCTTCATGTGTAGAAAAAAGGGAACCCTCTTACACTGTTGGTGGGAATGTAATTTGGTGCAGCCACTATGGAGAACAGTATGGAGAGTTTTCAAAAAACTAAAAATAGAGCCACCATATGATCTAGCAATTCCACTTCTGCACATATATCCAGACAAAACTCTAGTTTGGAAAGATGCATGTACCCTTACGTTCGTAGCAGCACTATTCGCAATAGCCAAGGTATGGAAGAACCTGTCCGTTGACACATTGATGGATAAAGGAGATACGGTGTATACATATACATATATGAATATTACTCAGGAATTAAATAATGCAACAACACTGACACAACTAGAGAGTATCATACTAAGCAACGTAAGTCAAGAAGAGAAAAACAAATACCCTATAACATTACTTATACATGGAATCTAAAACATGACACAAATCAATACATCTGTGAAATAGAAACAGACTCACAGATACAGCAAATGGGCTTCTGGTTGCCAGGGGTTTGTGGTGAGGTGGGGTGAGGGATGAATTGGAAGTCTGGGGTTAGCAGATACGAGCTACTTATATAAAATAGATAAACAACAAGGTCCTATTATATAGCGCAGGAAACTACATTCAATAGCTTATAATAAAGCAAAATGGAAAAGAAAAATAAGCATTTTAAAATAGAAAAAAAATTGTAAAAATTGCCACCTGAAACTATCACAACATCGTTAACTGGCTATACCTCAATACAGAATAAAGAGTTTTAAAAAAGGAAATTTTTCCTATCCTGCGGGATTATATCTGAGTTTGAGGAGGGGCACTTGCATGGTGCCAAGGGGAGGTATTTGTAAGGAGCAGGCAGGTAATGGACCGAACTGAGCTTCCAGGTAACCATCAGCTCTGGTGTCAGCTGGAACACCCATTGGCCCACCTGCCTCTTGGTCATTGTCAAGGCCTTTCTGCCAATTACAAATTCATCAGTAATTTTGAAATACTATGAAAAAGTTCAATTATATCTAAAAATATATTCAATTTATCACAGGAGATTTCAACATTATCTTTGTCATGAAATTAAAAAGAATTGTTGTAAGATTCTTAGAATTATAACTATTAAAATTTTTTTCTGTTTATTATATACTTGTATGAACAAAGAATTTAATCAAGATGATGGCCAACCATTTCAAGGACAACACTAGATATTAAAAAGTTTTGTTCATGGAATCAAGCTCAAGTCTTTTGTTGAGAAAATGGAAGAGACAGTATTTGGAAGTTGTGTACAAATCAAATATTTAGCAACTACATGCTCTGTATTTTATTTTTTAATCATAATTATATAATACACAAAATGGAATGATTTTTTTCACCAAGTGTACGAGGTTGGGCAACTGCATTCTGGTGACATGTTACCTCTGATGCACCTCACACAATCTCCTTAGAGCATTAGGTTTTGGAAATGAAAGTTTTTTTATTTTTAAATTTTTTTCTTCTTTTTTTGCCTTGTTACATCCTTCCCATGGGACAATGAGTCTGGAGGACTACTTGTTATAAAGGGAAGACAAGAAAGAAAAAAAAAGCATAAGTTGGTAAAATAAAATTTCAACTGTAAGGTGAATAAGGTGAAAGTGAAGTCACTCAGTCGTGTCTGACTCTCTGTGACCCCATGGACTGTAGCCTACCAGGCTCCTCTGTCCGTGGGATTCTCCAGGCAATAGTACTGGAGTGGATTGCAATTTCCTTCTCCAAAGGTGAATAAGGTCTGAGGATCTAATGTAAAACATGATGACTGTAGTTGATGACACTGTGTTGAATATTTAAAATTCGCTTAGAGAGTAGAACTTAAATGTCTTCTCTCTGTCACACACACACACACACACACACACACACACACACACACACTAAATATGTGAGGTGATGGATTTTAATTAACAAGATTGGGGAATATTTTCACAATGCATACATATTTCAAATCACCATTATGTACACATTAAAAATCTTAACATGCTGTCAGTATACTTCAATAAAGCTGAAATTTTAAAAGTATTCTTTAAAAGACCCAGAATAATATTGATAAAATAACTGTTCTTGAAGTGCAGCCCATAGTCCATAAAGGATCCCAATATCCTGGCAGGAGGTCTACGAGGTCAAAACTTTTCGTAATAATAGTAAAATGTTATTTGCTCTCTTCATTCTCTTAGTTTTCCAGAAGCTACACATGTAATATCGTAACAGACTGACTTTAGCAGTTGATAGAGAATCCAGCTGTCTTCCATTAAGCCAGACATGAAAAGGATTTGCAGAATTGTAAAACAATGCCACCCTTCTCACTAATTGTCTTGCTTTGTTATTGTTCAGATGCTAAGTCATGTTTGACTGCGACCCCACGAACTGCAGTTCGCCAGGCTTCACTGTGTCCCAGAGTTTGCTCAAACTCATGTCCACTGAGTCAGTGATGCCATCCAACCATCTCAACCTCTTCTGCCCCCTTCTCCTCCTGCCTTCAATTTTTCCCAGCATCAGGAATGAATTGGGTCTCAGGTGTCTTACTTAAGAAAATATATTTTCACAATTGTGTTACTTATATTAATTTTAAATGTGTTTATAATAATCATTTTTAAATGAATAAACATTTTAAGTTCCTCGGTTTTAATACCTAGTACATTAAATATCACAGATATGCTGCTGCTGCCACTAAGTCGCTTCAGTCGTGTCCGACTCTGTGTGACCTCACAGACGGCAGCCCATTGGGCTCCGCCTTCCCTGGGATTCTTCAGGCAAGAACACTGGAGTGGGTTGCCATTTCCTTCTCCAATGCATGAAAGTGAAAAGTGAAAGTGAAGTCGCTCAGTCGTTTTTTGACTTCCCAATAAATTTTAATTGTGTAAAGGGGTCCTGAGGTCAAAAACTTTGAAAATCACTGCCAAAGTTTTATTCTGTCACACATCTAGTATGACAGGAAGCTCTGCAACCCCTGAAATGGAACATGGAAACCTATCTATTGAATGAAAAGATAGCTTGTTTATTGTGAAAGTGGATATGATGTGATTCCATATTTATTTACTTAAAGCATTTTTAATGTGGACCATTTTTAAAGTCTTTATGCATTTGTTACAGTATTGCTTCTGCTTTAGGCTTTGGGGTTTTGTCCACAAGACCTGGGATCATAGCTCCTTGACCAGGGATCAAACCCATACCCCTTGCACTGGAAGGCAAAGTCTTAACCACTGGACCACCAGGGAAGTCCTGTGATCCCATATTTAATTAAAACAAGTGTGTATGTGTGTCACCATAAGAAAAATGCACAGAAGGATATATGTCGATTAATGCTAATTATTTCTAGGCTGTAAGATTATGAAGACACCTATTTTCTTCATTCATTTCTTTATGTACTAATATAAAGCACTTTATTGTGGTAATAAATACATAATTTATAACTCACCATCTCAGCCTCTTCAAGTGTACAATCCAGTGGTGCTAAGTATGTTCATATTGTTGTGAACCATATCTCCAGATCTTTTATATCTTGCAAATTTGAAACTCTACACTCATTAAACCACCACTCCCCATCCTGCAAACTCCCAGCCATTAGCAGCAACCGTTTTACTTTCTGTCTCTATGAATCTCACTAATCTAGGAACCTCATATAAATGAAATATACAGTATTTATTTGTGTGTGTGTGACTGCCTTATTTTACATCGAATTATATCCCTTAACGCAAAAGTGTTATTTGCTCAGTCATGTCTGACTGCTGGTGGGCTACAGCCCACCAGCCTCTTCTGTCCATCGAATTCTCCAGGCAAGAATACTGGAGTGCATTTCCTTCTCCAAGGGATCTTCCCAATCCAAGGACTGAACCCAGGTCTCTTGCATTGCAGCCAGATTCTTTACCATCTGAGCCATATCCCTTAGATTCATCTATGTTATAGCTTGTGACAGTATTTCCTCCCTGTTTAAGGCAATAATATTTCATTGTATGTATATACCACATCTGTTTACATGCTTATTCACCAGTAGACATTTGAGTTGATTCTAATCATACTAGTTTTTTAAAGAACATGAATTCACTTTAGAAATAGAAATAAAATAAGGCTATTTCCATTTTTTGGAAAAAGATGACACATTCTCCCTTAAAAAGCACAGGGAACAAAGAGAAGGAAAGGGAGGTTTCAGAATTCCTTAATTTAGTTGATCAACCTGTTGTGCAATACTTGACTCATTGGAAAAGACTCTGATGCTGAGAGGGACTGGGGGCAGGAGGAGAAGGGGACCACAGAGGATGAGATGGCTGGATGGCATCACGGACTCGATGGACGTTGAGTCTGAGTGAACTCCTGGAGATGGTGATGAACAGGGAGGCCTGGCGTGCTGTGATTCATGGGGTCGCAAAGAGTCAGACACGACTGAGAAACTGAACTAAGGAAAAGAAACAATTATCCATAATCCTGTCACTGAAAATTAATCAAGAAAGAAATGGAAAATTTTATTTGAACTAAATTTGAGGATTTCAAAAAGCTCCAAGAGCTGCTCCTCCTTTTAGAAGTCAAGGCAGAGGATGGTCTAGTGGTTTAGACTCCATACTCCCAATGCAGGGCACACAGCTTTGACCCCTGGTTGGGGAGCTAGGATCCCCCATGCTGCTTGTGGTGAGTGAAGTCGTTCAGTCATGTCCGACTCTTTGTAACCCCATGGACCGTAACCTACTAGGCTCCTCCATCCATGGAATTTTCCAGGCAAGAGTACTGGAGTGGGTTGCCATTTCTTTCTCCAGCTTGTGGTGAAGCCAAGCAAAAAAAAAGGCAAGGCAGAGCTGTATCAGTTTTCTGAGACAGAGGGCTGTACATTAGATGACATATTTTTTTAATTGTCAAATATTTACTTTCTTTGTGTGTTATTTAATTTTTTATTGGAGTATGATTGATTTGCAGTGTTGTGTTAGTTTCAAGTGTACAGCAAAGTGAGTCTATTATACAAATGCACATACCCAGTCTTTTTTAGATTCTTCATAATATGGACCATTACAGAGTATTGAGTTGAGTTCCCTAAGCTATACAGGAGGTCCTTATTAGTTATCTATTTTATATACAGTAGTGTGTTTATGTCAATTCCAATCTTCTAATTTATCCCTCCTTCCCTTACCCCTTGGTAGCCATAAGTTTATTTTTTACATCTGTAACTCTATTTCAATTTTGTAGATAAGTACATCTGTAGCTTTTTTTTAAGATTACATATATAAGGGATGTCATATGATATCTATTTTTTTCTGGATGATGTAGTATTGACAGTTTATACAATCCAGAGCTAAGTGTCATCACGACCCCTTATAAGATCAAGAAGGAATGCTACCCTTTAAGAGTCGTCTTACTAATGCTGGAAGAATGTTGCACCTTACAGCTGAGCAGATATTTCTGTCTACAGGGGAGGTTTGCTCAACGCAGTAACAGAGATACCCAGTACACAGTGTGGGAAGAGAGGAAACTAAAGGGTAGGTAACAATTCTCATGTGTAAATTTTTCTTGTCTTGCCATAAAATATGAATTTTACTTCACAATCCAAATATTAATGAAGAAGAAATATGGGTTTGGACAGCTTCTCTGCACATAAAATGCAGAAATCGATCTAGAAGCCGTAATTTTCTCTAATTTAACCCTTTTACCCTGAACACTAGAGTCTCCCCTGCCCACTATCTCCCCAAACTCTCTCCTCTCCAAATTTATACAAAAAAATCTCATCTAGACACTCTGACTTTATCATAGGCTGCGTGCACATGATCAAGGAATCTGAAAAGTTACCATACTATAAAATGTATTCTGTCCCCAGGGAGCTAAAACCATTGTAAAACCCTTCATGGCATCATATCTTTTAGACAACCTGATGTTGTATTTCTAGCATTTTTTTTTTTAATTTATTTATCTGGCTGCAAGTCTTAGTTACAGCATGTGGATTCCAGTTCCCTGACCAGGGATCAAACCCTGGATCCCCTGCATTAGGAGCCCAGAGTCTTATCACTGGACCACCAGAGAAGTCCCTCTGACCATTGGTGGCTCAGACGGTAAAAGCGTCTGTCTACAATGCGGGAGACCTGGATTCGATCCCTGGGTCGGGAAGATCCTCTGGAGAAGTAAATGGCAATCCACTCCAGTACTATTACTTGGAAAATCCCATGGACAGAGGAGCCTGATAGGTTATAGTCCATGGGGTCTCAAAGAGTCGGACATGACTGAGCGACTTCACACACATACACATCTTTTGAAAACTTTCTATTATGGACAGTTTCAAATATATACAAAAGTAGATAAAGAGCCAAACACCCCTCTATTTCATTCCTCTGTTGTTATATAACCTCAAACTTTGTGATATAAATCAAGAACCATTTTATTACATTCCGGGCATCTAAAGATCAGGAATTTGGACAGCACATGGCAGACATGGCTTGTTTCTGCTCCGGAGTGTCTGGGGCCTCAACTGAAAAGAGCATTTGAGTGGTGTGATTTGAATCACCCAAGCTGGAATCGTCTGGAGGTTTCTTCACTCACAGGTCTGTGCCTGTGCTGGGGTGACGGCAAGGCTGAAATTAACCGGGGTTGTTGACTGGAGTGTCTCCCTTTGACTTAGGTTTCTCCTAATGTGGCAACTGGGTTCCCAGAGGGAGCATCCCGATTGAGCAAGAGAACCAAGGGAGTCAGGCGGGAGCTGCGTGGCTTTCATGACCTAGCCTCAGAAGTCACCTTCTGCCATTTCTCTTATGCCACGTTTGTTATAAATTGGTCACACTATTGATAATCATTAATCCTTATGAAAGTAGGGAAGGCCAAAAATGAAAATCACCATAATTTTGGACAAAAGGAAATAGGTTTTTTCTATTCTTGTGTGTTAGTCACTCAGTCATGTCCAACTCTTTGCGACCCCATAGACTGTAGCCCACTGGGCTTCTCTGTCTATGGGATTTTCCAGGCAAGAATCCTGGTGTGGGTTGCCATTCCCTTCTCCAATTTCTATTCTTAGTTAATTGAAAATTAGAATATTTTACATGGCTAACTATATTTGACAATTCTTATCTGCTCTGAATAGGGAAGTCACAATACTCTTCAATCAGTTTCATACCTAAAGGAAATGTGACACTTCCCCATTCACCTTTATATTTCTTTCTTTTTAAATTTTTATTGGTGTATAGTTGCTTTACAATGTTGTGTTAGTTTCTGCTATACAGCAAAGTGGATCAACTGTCTTCTGCCATATGGATCAAAGTCATTATAAGCATGCTAATATTCAAGGGAAGACGCATAGATCCTCACCTCTCTATGGGAGGATGGAAAGGTCAAGTTACAGAGGACATGTGGTTTGGGAAATACTGTTACTTCCATATTTAGAAAATAAAATTGCATCTCCATCACCCAGCTTCAAGAACTGTTCACTCAGGGTCAATCTTGTTTCATCCACACCCAAACCCTCCTCTGGCTGAGTTTTATTTTGAAGAAAATAGCAAACATCATATCACAGTAACCATAAACATTTCAGCATACACCTTTAAAAGATAAAGATTCTTGAAAAATAGCCACAATGCCACTGTCCTACTTTAAAAAAAAAATTGACAACTTGTCTAATATCATTAAATATCCCATCTGTATTTCCCTAATTGCCTCACAAATGTTTTAAAACAAAGTTTCTTTGTTTGAATTGGGATTGGAATAACGTTATTTCTAGCGTTTTGAGATAGATTCTTTAGCTATGAATGCACATTTGGCCTGCATATGTCTGAAGAACTTCGGATTGAGGATAAACATCTGTCTCTAGGTGCAGCCACTGTGAAAAACAGTATGAAGGTTCCTCAGAAAACTAAAAATAGAATTGCCATATGATCCAGCAATCCCTCTCATAGGCATAAAACCCAGAGAAAACTATAATTTAAAAAGACACCTGCATGCCCATGTTCATAGTAGCGCTATTTACAACAGCCAAAGCATGGAAATTACCTAAATGTCCATCGACAGATGACTGGAGAAAGAAAATGTGTGTGTGTGTTTGTGTGGTGTGTGTGTGTGTTTAGTCGCTCAGTCATGTCTGACGATTTGCAGCCCCATGGACTGTAGCCCACAAAGCTCCTCTGTCCATGGAATTTTCCAGGCAAGAATACTGGAGCAGGCTGCTATTTCCTACTCCAGGGGATCTTCCCAACCCAGGAATCAAACCCTCATCTCTTGCATCTTCTGCACTGGCAGGTGGATTCTTTATCACTAGCACCACCTGGGAAGCCCCAAAGAAGATATGGTACACATACACAGTGGAATACTTCTCAGTGGTGGCTCAGATGGTAAAGCGTCTGTCTACAATGCGGGAGACCTGGGTTCGATCCCTGGGTGGGGAAGATTTCCTGGAGAAGGAAATGGCAACCCACTCCAGTGGGTTGCAAAGAGTCGGACACAAGTGAGCGACTTCACTTCCCTTATAAAAAAGAACTAAATAATACCATTTGCGGCAACATGGATGCAACTAGAGATTGTCATACCAAGTGAAGCAAATCAGAAAAACAAATACCATACGATATCACTTATATGTGGAATCTAAAATATGGCACAAATCAATCTATGAAACAGAAACAGAATCATGGAAACAGAGAGTAGACTGGTGCTTGCCAAAGGGAGCAGGTTGAAGAAGGGATGGAGGGGGAGGTTGGGGTGAACAGATGTAAGCTTTCAATGTGTAGAATGGATAAACAAGGTCCTACTGTATAGCACAGATAGCACAGAGAGCTGTATTCAATTTCCTATGATAAACCATAATGGAAAAGAATATATGTGTGTAGGTATGTATAAGTGAATCACTTTGCTGTACAGCAGTAATTAATACAACATTGTAAATGAACTATACTTCAATTTTTTAAAAAATGCAAAAAAAGGGGGGGTGGGGTTTGCCTCTGTCACCACACCTAATGATTTCCCACCTGGTTGCAAATGAAATAACAAGACCCAAGTTTCTCAGCCATAGTGTTTTCCATTTTCTATTCATTTTATGAATGGATGACAAAGTCTAATGCAATATTCAAATAATTGCACAATCATGCCCAAATAGCTGTTCAGTGAGACTTGTAGAAGCCACTGACCATCCAGCTCACTGAGCATTCCAACATGCACTCTGGCCACAGTTTGGATGCAAACAATTACCATTACAAAGCCCAAGTCACCAGCACTAAATCAGTTCCACCACAAGGCCTGTTTCCTACACAGGCCACCTTAACTCCTTATCTGGAATCAACAGAGCGGGCAATATTTCCACTCCACTTTATAGCACTTATTTCTTAAGAGAGCCCCAAGCTAGCTGATTGTTTAGTCACTAAGCTATGGGATTCTCCAGGCAAGAATCCTGGAGTGGGTAGCCATTTCCTTCTCCGGGGATCTTCCCAACCCAGGGATCAAACCCATGTCTCTTGCATTGACAGTTACCTGATGCCTGGACCCAAACCAAGAACACAATAGATAGCATATGCTACATGTAATATGGGATAGGACACTTCCTCCCTCTCTCTCCAACTACTTCTCTATTTCCAGGGCATTTCTTTGCCCATGTTTGCATTGTTTATTCTGTTTATAGAACTAGAGATGACAATGAATAATGTCCCACTTACTTCACTTTATTGTGCTTTTTTGGCATGAGTATAATAATTATCAGGGTCTTCCAGGCTCTTTGGGCTTCCCTGGTGGCTCAGATGGTAAAGAATCTGTCTGCAATGCAGGAGATCCAGGTTCGATCCCTGGGTCAGGAAGATCCCCTGGAGAAGGGAATGGCAACCCACTCCAGTATTCTTGCCTGGAGAATTCCATATCTTAGTGACTAAACAATCAGCTAGCTTGGGGCTCTCTTAAGAAATAAGTGCTATGAAGTGGAGTGGAAATATTGCCCACTGGTGGGCTATAGTCCATGAGATCACAAAGAGTTGGACACCCGTGAAGCGACTGAGCATGCACGCACGCCCAGGGCCTTCATCATCCCAGAGACTGGTGACCAAAATTGAGCAGTCTGTTTCCTCTGGGGACCTCTGAACAAATCCTCAGCTCACACCACAATAACCTACCTGGTTACCATGACTGACCACTGCAACTTATAGGTCCTTATTCTAGGAATACTTCCTGACACCCCTAGGCTTACTTCCTGGCTCCAAGTACCTACTTTCCTATAGACATAGAGTGAAATACACATTTACAGGTATACATCGACATAAAGCTAATAGAAACAAACTGGGAACCTAGTCTAGAGCTGTAGAGAGATGCACATCCATGTTGTATAAACAGACGTCCACCCAAGAGTGGAAACAGAATATCTACAGTTTGCTTTTTAAAATATAAATCTAGAACTCTCCTGTGGTCAGTGGTTAAGAATCTGTCTGCCAATGCAGGGAACATTGGTTCCACCCCTGGTTTGGGAAGATCCCACATGCTGAGCCCACAAGTACAATGCTACAATTACTAAAGTCTGCATGCCTACAGTCCATGCTGTGCAACAAGAGAAACCACCGCAGTGAGAAGCCCAAGCTCCGCAACTAGAGTGGAACCCCCACTTGCTGCAACTTAAAAAAGCCCCCATGCAGCAGTGAAGACCAAAATTTTTAAAAAATTTAAAATATTATATAAAATGTAAATCTTGTCATATCACATCCCTTCTCTGCCTGCCA
Organism: Neotragus pygmaeus; assembly: GCA_006410875.1. Classification (NCBI taxonomy): domain Eukaryota; kingdom Metazoa; phylum Chordata; class Mammalia; order Artiodactyla; family Bovidae; genus Neotragus; species Neotragus pygmaeus. Next base: position 11,319 of record SJYV01018621.1, read on the forward strand.
AAAGCTTGAAGCCCTTCCAGTGCCCCCTCTAGCCCCATCGCTACAGGGATATTGCAAGACCCTGCAATGCCAGTCCCTGCACTCTCTCAGTCCAGCATCTTCACCCATGCACAAGCCATCTCCTTGGCCTCGAATGCTTCCCACTCCCCAACTATGCCGTGTTGTTTACTCATCATTAAGCTTTCAACTTAAGTTTTACCTCCATTGGAACAACTCCTCCCACCCAAATTCAAATCTTTCAACATATGCATGTAAAGCACCGTGATCATCTTTGAAGCATCTGCCACACTTGCAGTTTCACTTCTGTGCGATTTTTATTTTAAATACCATCTGCCTCCCCAGGGAGACTGAGAGTTGCAGAGCACAGGGACTCCTTCTGCTTGCTGCTTCCTACTGCCCAGCCCAATGCTTGACACGTTATAGGCACCCAATACATCTTTGAGGGGCTTTCCAGATGGGGCTAGTGGTAAAGAACTCACCTGCCAATGCAGGAGACATAAGAGATGTAAGTTTGATCCTCAGATTGGGAGATCCCTTGGAAGAGGGCATGGCAACCCACTCCAGTATTCTTGCCTGGAGAATCCCATGGACAGGGGAGCCTGGTGGGCTACAGTCTATAGGACTGCAGAAAGCTGAACACAAGTGACTTAGCACACATGCACGCACAACTTGGAATGACTAGATGAATTAATAAACATGTAAGAGCAAAATCACTGCAGATGGTGACTGCAGCCATGAAGTTAGAAGACACTTACTCCTTGGAAGAAAAGTTATGACCACCCTACATAGTACATTCAAAAGCAGAGACATTACTTTGCTGACTAAGGTCCGTCTAGTCAAGGCTATGGTTTTTCCTGTGGTCACGTATGGATGTGAGAGTTGGACTGTGAAGAAGGCTGAGCTCCAAAGAATGGATGCTTTTGAACTGTGGTGTTGGAGAAGACTCTTGAGNGTAGTAATGCTCTAAAATGGTATTAGACAATCCTAACACTCTGCTAACATACCTATAAGGATGGTCTATTAAGGATTCATTCTTAAATGATTCTATGAAATGCACATTTTATAAAATATCAGTCGGGATCCATTTCATATTTATTATAGGGTTAAAAATATATTGCTTTAAAATTTTTTGAAGTATTATAAAATATATCACAGCCTATGCTTGAGATTATACATGTGGCCTAATAAAATCACTGAGGGGGAGGGATAACTTAATATCTGAATTGAAGGTAGTGTACATTTAATCTGCATTTGGTTTATAACAATGAATAGTGAAAAGCTTTCCTTGTTATCCCATGTTTTCCAAAAGGATACATTTCTAATAGATTACTTATTTCTTATTGCTAATAAGCAATCTATTGTCCATGCCTTGGTAAAATCTATTGGGTTGGCCGAAAGGTTCATTCAGTTTTTTTCTGTATGATGGCTCCAGTAGTGCTTACTTGTCTGTTACTTCATTTGAAGCAATTTTGTTAGATTGTGTTATGACAGCTATCAAAGTGCATTTAAGAAAAACACCATCAAAATGGGTGAATTTTTATGTAGCCATTTTAATACTGAAGATGGAAAGAAAAAAGCAACATTTTTGGTACCCTAAAATGAACACACACTCTAAAATCTCTGTTAAAAAAAAAAAGAAGATGATGATGATGGCAGAAAGGGTGACTGCAGGATGAGCAACAGAAAGAGCAGCAGCAGTAGGCAACAAGTCAGGCTTCGCAACAAAGGTCTGAGATTTCCAGTGTGTGGTTATAGCATATTGAAAAGCAGAGATATTACTTTACCAACAAAGGTCCGGCTAGTCAAGGCTATGGTTTTTCCAGTGGTCATGTATGGATGTGAGAGTTGGACTGTGAAGAAGGCTGAGCTCCAAAGAATGGATGCTTTTGAACTGTGGTGTTGGAGAAGACTCTTGAGAGTCCCTTGGACTGCAAGGAGATCCAACCAGTCCATTCTGAAGGAGATCAGCCCTGGGATTTCTTTGGAAGGAATGATGCTAAAGCTGAAACTCCAGTACTTTGGCCACCTCCTGCGAAGAGTTGACTCATTGGAAAAGACTCTGATGCTGGGAGGGATTAGGGGCAGGAGGAGAAGGGGACGACTGAGGATGAGATGGCTGGATGGCATCATAGACTCGATGGACATGAGTCTGAGTGAACTCTGAGAGATGGTGATGGACAGGGAGGCCTGGCATGCTGCAATTCATGGAGTCACAAAGAGTCGGACACGACTGAGCGACTAAACTGAACTGAAGAGCTCCTTGAAGAATAACATATGCTACATGTTAACTTCCTTCTTTCCAACGTCTGACACATACTTGCTTTTAGTTTCTCTTTGCTTTAGACTGCAGTGGGATCATTAAAATTTTTTTTTTAATTTCAGTAAACCTTAACTCAATAACTGACAACAACATAGTAGCTGTGTACTACTAGTGGTAAAGAACCTGCCTGCCCATGCAGGAGACATAAAGAGAAATGGGTTCCATCCCTGAGTTGGAAGGATTTCCTGGAGGAGGGCACAGCAACCCACTCTGGTATTCTTGCCTGGAGAATCCCATGGAAGAGGAGCCTGGAGGGCTACAGTCCATAGTGTTGCAAAGACACGACTGAAGTGACTTAGCACGCGTTCATCGTAATCTGAAGGGAGCCACAAATGCCTGAGAGATTTGCTCTCACTAAGGAATTTCTGCATTAGGAAAATCTTAATTTTTCTAGACAGAGAAGTGAAAATATTATTTTCTGATGATGGTTTGAAATCAGCTGTTGTCCTACAACGGTTTGCAGTTGTAGACCCAGGTAAACGTTCTGTGAGTCTAAAAACCCAGTGTCACAACTGAAGTCAATCCAAGTCACATAGAAATGATGCCCCTGCATAATTATTGAGATTCACACGTACTGCTCCTAGTTTATTTGAAGGTTTTTATTTCTAAATCATGATCATCACAAAATTTGGGAGTCACTGAATCTGGGAGAAAATAGGGGAAAATCTCTAGACTTAGAAAGCTGGGTCCAAATCTACTTTATAAGATTATTGTGAAGATTAAATGAGTCATAATAATAAGTACTCATCTCTTGAACACATACCTCATATTGCATATGGAGCTAGATTGTGTTACATGTATAAGGTTAATTGAGTTTCAAAACAAGCACTGTGAAATATGCATTATTACACCCAGTTTCCCAATGAGGAAGTTGAGGCTCTGGGAAGTTGAAAAACTGGCCCAAACTTTCACACCCTCCCAAATTGCAGGGCTAGGATGCTTGTGTTGGGTTGGCCAAAAAGTTAATTTGGGGGTTTTCCGTAAGACAGGGGTTCACAAAAAACTCCAAACAAACTTTCTGGCCAACCCAATTAAAGCGCTCTAGCTAGAATGTATGTAAGCTGGAACATGCCACAAAATTGTAAGGAGTCTAATTATAAAGTGTCTCTGAAAAAACAAGATCTATTCATATCACCATACAGCTTCCCTTCCGTGTGCCTGTATACTCTTATGTTATTAATATATTCTTATCTGGCATAGTGGATCAAAGGAACTGAGATCAGGATCCAGGAACTCATGGGATCTCAACCATCATTTATGCAAGTCAGTTTTCTTCACTTCCTCATTTATGTTTTCCCAGTTTCCATATTAGTAACTTACATGTGGGCCGCACTGACCCACATCTCAGGATGTCACGAGGACTTACTCTTTAGGAAGCTTGCAATGATCAATTTTTAAATTGCCCAAATATTCCAGAGAAACCGGTGTGACTTTTGCCCCATGACAACAAGGGCATGGGTGAGGTGGGGTGGTTGTAGAAGCAATGTCATGACAGAGGCAGAAAAAGAGCCAAACATCTTCTTTTCCACCTCCTTGTCTGTGGCCATATGATTTCCTCGGAACTTGGTGCTTATGCAGGAATTTTTTTCTTATGGATTGCTGAAGGATATAAACCTGATTCAGACTGCAAAATTACTAAGTCACGGATACATACATATGTGAAATATCCAAACTGTAACCTTCCTCAATTGACTATACATTTAATTTTTAATGAGAATTTGGAGGCCCAGTGGAAAGGATTTAGAACTTTTGCTACTGGGGCCCGGGTTTCATCTATGGTTGGATATTTAAGAATAGACAGATCTGTGAAAATTAGATATAAATTTCAGTATAATTCATTTGTACTTATTGCTTTATTGGAGGCACAATCTAAGCAGAAAATTCTAAGGGTTTTGATGTCATTTGCTTACTCAACATTGATTGATGTGAGGGTGACTTGAGCTTCCATGAATGCAGTAGTAGTATAAACCCCATTTCTGGAGTTTATAATCCAGCAGGTGAGGACAGCAGGGGAGCAATACTAACAGATGTGGTTTGAGTTCTATCAAGTTCAGGATGCTGTGAGAGTGTTTCATGGGGGAATTCAGCTGCCTGGAGATTCAGGCGAAGAGTTTTGAGGAAGTTAACATTTCAGCTGAGACAGGCTGCTGCTTCCTCTGGGTTCTATAACTGCTTTCCCATCCGGATTCTGACACTTGGAAATGTCAGTCTCAGAGCTTGGGTGCTCACATGTAAAATGAGGATAATACCCACTTATCAGTGTTGTGGGAGTAAGTGAGGAGACAGGTAAAGCACCTCTCGTGGTACCAGGCACAGTCAATCCAAGTGCACGGCTGGGTTTCCCAGGTATGCCCAGGCACCTCCAGCTCTTTGCAACGCCGTGGACTGTAGCCAGCCAGGCTCCTCTGTTCATGGGATTTTCCAGGCATATATACTGGAGTGGGTTGCCATTTCCTCCTTCAAGGAATCTTCCAAACCCAGGGATCAGACCCAAGACACCTGGATGGCAGGCAGAATCTTTACCACTGTGCCGCCTGAGAAGATCAGTCCATGGAGTCACAAAAGTCCAACCACTGAGCAGGCACCCACACGTTGTCGCCACACATTCCGGGAAACAAACTCACTCAGAAGGACAATGCAGATAATGGAGTGCAGTTTACTACACCGGTGGACCCAAGGTAGAGTCTCCTCTTAGCCAAGGACCTCGACCAGTTTTTGTGAAAACCTTATATGCCTTAAGTGTATGTGCCCAAACCCACTTCCTCAAATTTTCTGAAACTAGTCTGAACAAAGGAAAAGAAAGATATAATCAAAGTTAACCCTTGATTCATATGCCTTAAGCCTAGGTAGTTAACAGTGGACAATTATCAATAGGCCTGTGGTTATACCCCAATAAGCATAATAGAATGTATGATTCTATTCGGTTACACAGATAATTAGGGTATTTTTTTAGGTGTTGGGTTCTGGGAGCCTGGTTTTCTAGTTGGTATGTCGTTTCCATAGATACTGGGCTATAGCTCAAAATCCACAGTCCAGCCCAAGATGGAGTCCTGCTTTCAAGATAGAGCCTGTTCTGTTTCCTCCTTAAATAATGAATTATCAGTGTAGGGATCAAAGGGAAACTGAAGAAAAATTTGGCCAACAGCTAAAGATAAATGCATCAGGAGGAAACTTGGCAAAGGATCCACATTCAAGGGATAGTTGCTACCCCTTATTTGTAAAGCTTTCAGTTCAGTCGCTCAGTCGAGTCTGACTTTTTGTGACCCCCATGAAAAGGAACACACCAGGCCTCCCTGTCCATCACCAACTCCCAAAGTTAACACGAACTCATGTCCATTGAGTTGGTGAGGCCATCCAACCATCTCATCCTCTGTCATCCCCTTCTCCTCCCGCCTTCAATCTTTCCTAGCATCAGGGTCTTTCCCAATGAGTCAGCTCTTCGCATCAGGTGGCCAAAATAATGGAGTTTCAGCTTCAGCATCAGTCCTTCCAATGAATATTCAGGACTGATTTCCTTTAGGATGGACTGGTTGTGAAGGAGGAAACAGACAGAGCTGGACTCCATCTTAGGCCTATTCATGCTGATCATGCTCAGCCACCTCTCCAATGGACACTGAACTCTGCTTAGTGGCTATGGAAACGACAATAGAAGGATAAGACCCTCTCTGGACAGGGGAATCTTGAAGATCACATCCAGGTTAATCATCGCCTAAGAGAAAACATACTCTAATCACCCCTCCCTGCCTCCGGACAGGTCATAAATTCTTACTGATTATTAACTGTTTGAACACATAACACATGAATGATGGAGTTATTGTGATTGTATTTACCCATCCTTTATTTTATGTAAGTCTCAAGGAAATTGGAGTGGTAGGTTCAGACACGTACACATGGGGTATAAAAGATTTTCACAAATGCTGGTCAGGGTCCTTGGCTAAGAGGAGACTCTGCCTTGGGCCTGACTCCACTATCTGCATTGTCCTTCTGAGTGAGTTTGTTTCCCAGAATGCGTGGCTATTATATTTGGTGCATGGGCCAGCAAACCCCTCACTTTGAGAAGACAGGTCTCATTTGAGGCCACCCTGAGGCTTTGTGGCTTGAATCTCCTAGAGTGGGGAAGGCGCCTAGCCCCTCTGGAAGAATTCAGCCTTTCAACGCCCGATTTCTTCACTTTGGCAGGTAGTGAACAGCAGCAGGGGAACAGAGCGCTCAGGTGAGGAGGAACCCACCTGGCAGGGTGGAAGAGGGGGCCTGATCACCCCCCTGGGAGGGACTAGAAGGGGCACGGACCCACAGGGGCCTGGAATAGGCAGGCAGCAGTGATTGCTTGGTACCCAGGTCTACGAGTGTGCCAGGGTTTAGGAAGGAAATTTATGAAGGTCATTTAGGAGGTGTGTCCACGTTGTCTCAGGGAAAATTACTACCAGCGATTGCCAGGGGATTTTTACTGGTCCTTGTATGTTCATATTCTGCCCTCCCCCAGGAGGTGTCCCATCTGCTGTGAAATTCTTGACCCCCTCGAAATTGTCAGGCTAGAAGGAGGAGGATACATAAGTGAGTATGAATTGGCTTTTCCGGTTGGCTTTTCCAGAGATGGCCTGGGACATGGGATATTTAATCCAGTTGTGTTTTCATCTGCACCTGATCAAGCCCACCAAGGCAGAATGGACTTTAAGGGCAAAACAGTCTTGGGCCCCATGGTTTCTGGTTCGGCTGTGCTGACCGGCAGGTGAAGGCACGCCAATCCCCCTTCTCCCTCTGGGATCTGGCAGGTAAGGCTCCTCTCACCCTAATTAGGGAGGAGGCAGAAGGGCAACTTAAGTGTCTTGGGTGGAAATATCAGAAGTACATAAGGTACTGAGAACTTTGTAGACAGAACCAAAAGGAAACGTAGAAGGTCTGAGAAGGTAAACAAGATGGGGGGAAGTGAATCTAAGCCAACTGTACTGGAGTGCATGATTAAAAATTTTAAGAAGAGATTAGGAGGAGACTATGGAGTGAAGATGAAGCCTAACCACCTCCACGTACTCTGTGAGGTTGAATGGCCCCCTATGGGAGTAGGATGGCCACCAGAGAACACCACGAACTTAAAAACAGTGGAAGCAGTCTATACAGTAGTCACAGAAGAGCCAGGACACCTGGATCAATCAATATCCATATATTGATTCATGGCTAGTGTTAGCTCAAGACCCTCCTACTTGGACAAGGTTCTATGTCCAGAAGGGAAAGGGAAAAATATTAATGGCACAAAAATTGACAGATGATAAAAAAGGAAATTCTAGAGGATTTGAACGGGGATGACCTGACCCCTCCCCCATACTGGATAATGACGCACCTGCCTCCCAGCGCTCCACCAGGACCTGAGGCCGCCTTAATGCCCGATCCAGGGCCAGGTGAAGTCCTGCAGCAGCCGCTGCTCCTCCGCCAGCTCTCCCTGAGGTCGTAGAGCCACCACCTCGGCATGCTCTGAGCCCGGTGACTGAAGCCTCTGGCCAACAATTCCAGGATCCAGCTCCAGCCGAACTGCCCAAGCTATACCCCCCACCTCTCCCGGTGAGTACTGACAAGGGGAGGGAGACGTTGGAATTAAGCAGAGACTGCGCTCTGCCAGAGAGCCGGAGAGAACAAAAGAGAACAGACAAGAGATTTGCAATGCTAGCTGCTGCTCTGGGAAAGTCTATCTCGGGCCCTCCGGAAAACCTCATCTGCCCCAGGGACAGGACAGTCCTTCTGCCGTCCCAACGGAGGCCCCGGGCCCCGTTACAGCCAAATTAGTGTGCCTGGTGCCAAGCTTTTGGCCACTGGAAGAATGAATGCCGTAAGGCAAGGAAGGAAGAGGAAGCTCCCGCAGTTGTGGGGCTTGCTGACTTGGAAATTAAATAGGGCTGCCGGGGCTCAGAGATGCCAGGTCCCCGAGAGTCCATGGTAACCTTAAAAGTGGGGGACCGAAACATCGACTTCATGGTGGATACAGAAGCAGAACTGTCGGTAGTTAACAAAACCTGTGGCACCGCTGTCCAAAAAGACTACCGCTGTAACTGGGGTGTTGGGAGAAGTGATGATTAAATCGTTTTGCTAGCCCAGAAAAATGTCAGATGGGGGGGCACCAAGAGGAATTCATGAATTCCTCTACATTCCTGAGCGCCCAGTGCCCCTGTTGGGAAGAGACTTGCTCTCCAAACTGGGAGCACAAGTGATTTTCTCCCCTAAGGAGAGACCCACCTTCCGGATGGACTATGACTTATTTGCTCTCTCTCTCAATACCACCCCAAGATGAGTGGAGGTTGCATGAGCCTCCAAAGGAAGAACCGAGTTGGCTGGAAGAGCGTGAGAGAGAGCTAACTCAATTATTCCCTGAGGTCTGGGTGGAAGACAAACCCCCCTCCCCTCAGGCTGGCTAAACATCAAGCCCCAGTGATAACAGAACTCAAAGCAGGCACCATCCTGGTTAGAAATCGCCAGTACCTGCTACCGATAGAGGCCCGGGCCAGCATACTGCCCCACATGAATAGATTGGAGCATTCTAGTAGAGTGCCAGTTGGCTTGGAATACACCGATCCTGCCAGTCAAAAAGAAAGGAGGACAGGACTACAGGCCTGTACAAGATCTCGGGCTAGTCAACCAGGCTACTGAGACTTTACACCCCACTGTTCAAAACCCCTATACCTTACTTAAACTCCTCCCACCAAGGACTAAAGTTTATACTCGCCTAGATCTCAAGGATGCCTTCTTCTGCATATGCCTCGCCCCAGCATCACAGCCCATCTTTGCCTTTGAATGGGAAGATCCAGTTGGGGGCACCAAGCAATAGCTCATCTGGACTCCCCCACAAGGGTTTAAGAACTCCCCAGCCATCTTTGGGGAAGCCTTGCTTCTGACCTGAACTCATTCCATCTGGAAGAATATGGATGTTGGCTCCCACAATACGGGGATGACCTGCTGCTGGCTGCCGAGACCAAGTAAAAATGCTGGAAAGGGAAAAAAGCACTACTCCAGCTGCTGATGGAAGCAGGTTACCGGGTGTCGAAGAAGGCACAGATCTGCAAGGAGGAGGTAAGGTATCTAGGGTTTGTTTTAAAGAAGGACACAAGGTTCCAGACCCTAGTTGGGTCCTGAATACTGATGGCACTAGCCTGATAAAACAAGGACAATGGCTGTCAGGTTAGCCAAAGTGGAAGAGGCCATCAAGACTGAAAAGGGATGGTGGGAATTGCCAAGTGGCAAATTTTTGGTACTGGAGGAGCTGGCACACAATCTTGTAAACCAAACACAACAGGCGACCCGCCTAGGCCATGCTGCCTGCTCACAGGTTAATGCTGCCTCTTGGATATTCAGACAAAAACCTCTGGGTATTCAGCTGAAAGGCACGCTGCCCTTTGAACACCTGGGAGTGGACTTCACTGAAATGAAACCTCACTGACACTACTGTTACCTGCTGGTCATGGTATGTACGTTCTCGGGATGGGTAGAAGCTTCTCCTACCTGGACTGAAAGAGCATCAGAAGTAGCCCGGTGCCTGCTTAGGGAAATAGTTCCCAGCATTGGTTCAGACAATGACCGGCTTTTGTAGCTGATTTAGTATAACAAGTAAGCAAAACTTTAAACATCAAATGGAAACTGCACACTGCATATAGGCCCAGAGTTCTGAGATGGTAGAATGAACCAACCAGACGTTAAAGAGACTCTCCAAGTGTATCATAGAGACTGATTGCTCCTGGGTGGACTTGCTTCCGACAGCTCTGCTCAGACTCAGGATGACCCCACAGTCCCATGACTCTTCTCCATACGAAATTGTGTATGGCAGGCCCCCTCCCATAATAAAACAGGTGTCAACAAATTTGCCTTAGGTAAGAGGAGATAGGATTTCACAGCAGATGGAACAGGGTAAGGTAATAAATCGGGTAACTAAGTTTGTACAAGAAAGGGTGCCATTCCCCCTTGGAGAACAGATTCATGAGTTTATGCTTGGTGACCAAGTATGGGTCATTGGACACATAATTTGCTAGCTCCTTGGTGAAAGGGTCCTTATGTTATTCTAACTACGCCTACTGCAGTTAAAGTTGCAGGTATTGTCCCTTGGAACCATCTTACGAGGGTGAAGAGAACATATCACGCAGACCCCAAAAACGCTCAGTGGACTGCACAGAGGGACCCCGCTGACCCTCGAGAGACTAAGACCATCCTTAAGAAGAAGGAAAAGAAGATCCTGGAGGAGCCCCTTCAGGATGAAGCTGCACAATCAACTCCTGCTGCTTCGCCTCATCAACGTGATTTTGAATTTAACTTCCATTTCAACTCAGGACAAGGTTTTCATCTCATGGGCACATTCCTACGCAGACTTCCACAACACTTCCAGCTGCCGGGTATGTAGGGCTATGCCTCTGTTAAGTGATGGATGGACTTCCTTGGTGGGTGTCACTGCTCTGCCAAGGAGATTTACAACCATTCTGCTCTTTTCTGGGATGACAAAAAGAGACTTTCCTCTCTCTTATCAATCAGAACCTCTCCTTGCTCTCTTGGTGTAAGACCTACAGTCAATAGACTCGGGTCATGAGGTTACATTTGATATAAATGCCAGTGTAACAAAAGCCTAACCTACAACAGTTCAATTCAGTTCAGTCGCTCATTCGTGTCCGACTCTTTGCAACCCCATCAGCTGCAGCACACCAGGCCTCCCTGTTCATCACCAACACCTGGAATCCACCCAAACCCATGTCTGTTGAGTCGGTGATGCCATCCAACCATCTCATTCTCTGTTGTTCCCTTCTCCTCCATCCCTCAGTCTTTCTCAGCATCAGGGTCTTTTCTAATGAGTCAGCTCTTCACATCAGGTGGCCAAAGTACTGGAGTTTCAGCTTTAGCATCAGTCCTTCCAATTCCAAAGAACACCTAGGACTGATCTCCTTTAGAATAGACTGGTTGGATCTCCTTGCAGTCCAAGGGACTCTCAAGAGTCTTCTCCAACGCCACAGTTCAAAAGCATCAATTCTTTGGCGCTCAGCTTTCTTCACAGTCCAACTCTCACATCCATACTACTGGAAAAACCATAGCCTTGACTAGACAGAATTTTGTCAGCAAAGTAATGTCTCTGCTTTTGAATATGCTGTCTACGTTGGTCATAACTTTCCTTCCAAGGAATAAGCGTTTTTTAGNCTGAACTGAACTGAACACTCTTAACCGTGATACCTATTTATTCAGTACTCTGGTGATTCTCAACCCCTGCTGTACATTAGAAGGACTTACTGAACTTTTTAAAAGATATCAGTGCCTGGGGACCATCTCAACTGAGCTGAGATGGATACAGGAATATAGGACTTTTTAAAAAAGCAAGTGATTCTAATGTGTAACCAATGCTTAGAGCCACTGTAGTCTTCCTTCTTGATCTCTGAGTTTATAAAAATTTCCATTTCTTAGTCTTGGTATTTGTCAACTGTGGGCACCAAATAGCTAAAGAAAGCTAGTCTTTGTGACTAAAGTGACCACCTCAGAAGTCACCTGTGATTGTTATTGTTGTTCGGTTGCTAAGTCATGTTGACTGTGACCCCATGGGCTTCAGCACATCAGGCTTCTCTGACCTTCACTATCTCCCCAATTTTCCTCAAATTCATGTTCATTTAGTTGCTGATGCTACCTAACTATCTTATCCTTTGCCACCCTCTTCTCCTTTTGCCTTCAGTCTTTCCCCACATCAAGGTCTTTTCCAGTGAGTCCTACTCTTTGGATCAGATGACCAAAGTATTGGAGTTTCAGCTTCAGCATCAGTCTTTCCAATGAATATTCAGGACTGATTTCCTTT
>SJYV01018622.1:0-26300 GCA_006410875.1 Neotragus pygmaeus
GATGGGAGAGTCCTCCCCAGATGGGAGAGTCCTCCCCAGATGGGAGAGTTCTCCCCGTCAGGTCCGCACCCCCTCCTCACAGCACTGAGCTCCCCCACACTGCCCTGAGGTGAAATTCACAGATAATGATGCCTTCTTACAACCATAAATAAAATTTACAACCATAAACATAATTGATATATGACCCCAACTATAATCAAGAGAAGACAAAAATTAAATACATAATAAAAAGTATTCCAAAATGTAAATGCTTAAGCACGGACTCACTAGAAGACACGGCAGTCATATATGTTAAAACAGAACCCAAAATAAAAACACACCAACACCGAGCTGAGGTGTAAGCAATTAACTATGATCAGTGACGAGTAAGATACGACACAGGATATTAACAAACGGTGGAAAACTCTCATCGACGTTTCAAACAAAACAGTATAATCTTTCCTTGGTTCTGAACAGTGGCACTACTGAAAATCTTGGTACATGTTTAAACACTGCAAAAACTACCTTGTGTTGACAGGTGAAACTGTAAGTTTGGATTTAAGTCCCACTTTTTTCTCCACCTGCATGAAAGACCTCAGGCTGGATGTGTGACATCCAGCAACCCCACGCCCATCCTCTCTCCGGCAGTGCTGCCTCTGACCTCTGGCACCAAAAGGCCTCCACAGATTCCCAGAACACTCTGGGGATGACACACTCCTGGGGATGGAACTGAGACCACGGTACTAGTCTGTTCAAGCCACTGTCCAACCAACTCTGTGTCCAACCCTCACCTGCAGCCTCATTCAATCTCCAGCTCGGGTCGGCAGCTCTCACCGAGGCAACTGGCACAGCCTGGCGGCTGCCTTTCTAGTTCCAACCTGTTGCCTCTGTACTAAGAGGGAACTGAACTCTATTCTCCATTCAGTCAACAAATACTTTCTGCACACTGACTATATGCCATCCTGCTCTAAACATTATAAATCACAACATTCTCTTCTGCCCAAACTAGAATAGCTTATCACCTATGGCAATTTTTCAAACAGTGCTCTATTTTTATCTGTTTTATATACTGAGTTCCTGCATAAAATTTCCTTTTGACAAAGTGATTCACAGCTTTAAAAGTTTGAAAACCCCGACTTTCAGAATAAAATCAAATAACCTTCCTATCTAACCATCACCTCATCTCCTGTACCCCCATCCACCTTGCAGACGGCCCCACAGTGCCATGCCCTCTCTGGCATGGTCTCCTCCTCCTTTCCACATGGCCTGCCATCCTACTAAGTGGCCCCCTCTCTGTGCCTATGCACCTGTTAATTCTCTACCCAGCCTTCCAGGCTGAGGAAGCTGTGAAACCGTCCCAATTCCCCTACACCCATCCCCCAACAGGCTCAGCTATTTTTTTTGTAAAGCTACTAGCGTCTGCTGTATTTTGCACACTTCCATTTTACAAATACTGTACTACAATAGTCTATTTGAACATCTACCTCTATAATATCTCCCTTTCTCTCTCAGATTTTGTGGGCAGTGACTAAGTCTTTTACTTTACTTCAGAGCTCTCCTCCCCTCAAGGGGAAGCTGACTGAATGATATTAGTAGGTTTCTCTTCTTCTCAACCTAAAATATAAATTTCCCTACCCAAGTGATCAAAATAAATATCACTAACAGTAAACAGCTTCCTAGGTGGCATCATAGTAAAGAAATCGCTTGCCAATGCAGGAGACCCACGAGAAACGTGGGTTTGACCCCTGGGTTAGGAAGAGCCCCTGCAGAAGGAAATGGCAACCCACTCCAGTATTCCTGCCTGGGAAATACCATGGACAGAGGGGCCTGGCGGGCTACAGTCCATGGGGGCGCAAAGAGTCGGACATGACTGAGCATGCAGGCACACACACCAATGTTTGCATGAAAAGAAGGCCACGGAAGGAACAGTCCTACCCACGGCTTGGGGGAAAGTTTGCAGCGATCCAAAAAACATCTGCTTCATGACTATGCTAAAGCCTTGCTGTGATATGGATCACAACAAACTGCGGAAAACTCTTAAAAGATATGGGAATACAGGACCACCTTACCTGATTCCTGAGAAACCTGTACGCAGGTCAAGAAGCCAACCGTCAGAATCAGACATGGAACAATGGTTCAAAATTGGGAAAGGAGTATGTCAAGGCTATGTATTGTCACCCTGCTTATTTTGTTTTAATTTTTTATTTATTTACTTTTTAAATTTATTTTTAATTGAAAGTAACTGCACTACAGTATTGCACTGGTTCTACCAAACACTAACATGAATTAGCCATAGGTTTACCCATGTGCCCCCCACTTCCCTCCCCCATCCCACCCTCTAGGTTGTCATCGAGCAAAAGTATGGACTGCCTCACAAATCTGCGTGTCCTCCTTGCACAGGGGTCATGCTAATCTTCTGTATATTCTTCCAATTTTAGTATATGTACTGCCGAATCAACTATCACCCTGCTCATTTGACTTACATGCAGAGCACATCATAAGAAATGCCAGGCTGGATTCAAGGTTGCGCAAGCTGGAGTCAAAATTGCCAGAAGAAATATCATCAACCTCAGGTATGCAGATGACACCACCCTGATGGCAGAAAGTGAAGAGGAACTTTCATCCTTGAGGAGGATGAAAGAAGTGAGTGAAGAGCTGGCTTAAAACTCAGTGTTCAAAAATTGAAGACCATGGCATCTGACCCCAGCACTCTGTGGCAAATAGAAAGGGAAAAAGGGGCAACAGTGACAGAGTTTAATTTCCTGGGCTCCAAAATCACTGCGGATGGTGACTGGAGCCACTGAAATTAAAAGACACTTGCTCCTTGGAAGGAAAGCTGACAAATCTAGACAGCATAGTAAAAAGCAGAAACATCACTTTGCCGACCAAGGCCCATACAGTCAAAGCTACAGTTTCCCAGTCGTCATGTACGGACGTGAGACCTGGACCATAAAAAAAGCTGAACGCTGAAGAGCTGATGCTTTCAAACTGTGGTACTGGAGAAGACTTGGAGCCTCTTGACTGGAAAAAGATCAAACCAATCAATCCTAAAAGAAGTCAACCCTGAATATTCAGTGGAAGGAATGATGCTGAAGTTGAAGCTCCAACACTTTGGCCACCTGATGCAAAGAGCCAACTCACCTGAATCTAGCGAAGACTGAGGGCAGGAGGAGAAGGGGGTGACAGAGGATGAGATGACTGGATGGCATCACCAATTCAATGCGCCTGAGTTTGAGCAAACTCCAGGAGATAGTGAAGGACAGAGAAGCCTGCACACTGCAGACAATGAGGTTGCAAAGAGTCCAACACAACTGATTTCAACAGTAACAACTTGAAATCCCGCAGCTTCTGACATGAAATAGTAAGTACCCAATGACACATATGAAACAATCTTACTAAAACTGTTTAACTTGAATCTAATCTTGAATTAACAGAAAAATTCAAAACATGTAACATTCTATAAGACAACTGACTGACACTCATCAAAGGGTTATAAAAAGCAAAAAGTCAAGAGGACTACTCTAGATGAAAAGAAATTAAATAATATCCAGGTGCGATACAAGAAGGCAATGACACCCCACTCCAGTACTCTTGCCGGGAAAATCCCATGGATGGAGGAGCCTGGTAGGCTGCAGTCCATGGGGTCGCTAAGAGTCGGAAACGACTGAGTGACTTCACTTTCACGATTGGAGAAGGAAATGGCAACCTACTCCAGTGTTCTTGCCTGGAGAATCCCAGGGACGGGGGAGCCTGGTGGGCTGCCGTCTATAGGGTCGCACAGAGTCAGACACAACTGAAGCAACTTAGCAGCAGCAATGCAAGAAACCTTGACCAAAACCAACAATGAAAAGATATTTTTCTGATGGGGGGAGGGGGAGGAACTGAATATTAGATTAGATAATACTATACATATGATTAAGTAATATTATGAAACTTTCATTTTCCTTAGAAGTATTAATAGTATTGTGGCTATAAAGGAGAATGTTCTTATTTTTATATTGTTCTTAGGCAATGTATGCTGAAATATTAAGAATGAAATATGATGTATGTACGATAAAAAGCCTTTGACTGTGTGGATCACAAAAACTGTGGAAAATTCTTAAAGAGATGGGAATACCAGACCACCTTACCACCCTCCTGAGAAATCTGTATGCAGGTCAAGAAGCAGCAGTTAGAACCAGACATGTAACAATGGACTGGTTCCAAATTGAGAAAGGAGAACGTCAAAGCTGCATGTTGTCACCTGTTTATTTTACTTCTATGCAGAGTACATCATGGGAATGCCGGGCTGGCTGAATGAAGTACAAGCTGGAATCAAGATTGCCGGGAGAAATATCAATAACCTCAGATATGCAGATGATACCATCCTTATGGTAGAAAGTGAAGAGGAACTAAAAAGCCTCTTGATGAAACTGAAAGAGGAGAGTGAAAAAACTGGCTTAAAACTCAACATTCAAAAAATGAAGATCATGGTATCTGGTCCCATTGCTTCATGGCAAAAAGATGGGAGAAAAAATGAAAACAGTGACAGACTTTATTTTCTTGAGCTCCAAAATCACTGCAGATGGTGACTGCAGACATGAAATTAAAAGACGCTTGCTCCTTGGAAGAGCTATGACCAACCTAGATGGTGTATCAAAAGCAGAGACATCACTTTGCCAACAAAGGTCCATCTACTCAAAGTTATGGTTTTTCCAGTAGTCATGTATGGATATGAGAGTTGGACCATAAAGAAAGCTGAGCACCGAACAATTGATGCTTTTGATCTGTGGTATTGGAAAAGATTCTTGAGAGTCCCTTGGACTGCAAGAAGATCCAACCAGTCCATCCTAAAGAAAATCAGTCCTGAATATTCATTGGAAGGACTGACGGCTGAAGCTCCTATACTTTGGCAACCTGATGCGAAGAACTGACTCACTGGTAAAGACCCTAACGCTGGGAAAGATTGAAGGCAGGAGGAGAAGGGGATAAGAGGATGAGATGGTTGGATGGCATCACCACCTCGATGGAAATGAATTTGAGCAAGCTCTGGGAGTTGGGAAGCCTAACGTGCTGCAGTCCATGGGGTCACAGAGAGTCAGACACGACTGAACATGAACACGCGTTTTATGCATTATAAAAAAAGTGCTTATTTATGTTTATACACAGTGGGTATGGGCTTCCCGGGAGGCTCAGCAGTAAAGTATCCTCCCCTGGAAGAGGAAATGGCAACCCACTCCATATTCTTACCTGGGAAACCCCATGGACAAAGGAGCCTGGCAGGCTACAGTCCACGGGATTACAGAGTCGGACAGGACTTAGCAGGTGAACAGTTCTGTTCAGTTGCTCAGTTGTGTCCAACTCCTTGTGACCCTATGGACTGTAGCACGCCAGGCCTCCCTGTCCATCACTTCCAAAGAGCAGCTGAACAACAACAATATTCACATCGTCTTAAGCAGAACTATATTCTGAAGAACTATCCTCTTCTGAGAAACCAGTAGTATATATGTTGCTCAGACAATCAGAGAAAGTATCTGTATAAAATTCACCAAAAAATTTTTCTTAACTCAGAATTTTGTGACATGTCATTTTTTGAAAATTTTACACCTATAATATACACAAGGTTGGAGTAAAAACCTAGTGGAGCAAAATGTGAATAATGACGATCGCGAATCATATAATGAATCCGTGATGAATATGAAGCTCTAACAATGTTACACGATGATGTCAATTGTATCAAGTCTACAAACATGTCTCCAATCAACAACATTTTGGTAACAAAACATGTGTTAATACATCTCCAGTTAATAATGTGATAACTGCATGCAGGTGTAAGAAATACTACAGAGAAACCTGTGCACTCAGTTTCCTCCAATACTAACATTTTGCACAACTATGATATTGCCACCAGGAAACTATATCCACTGATCTTATTCAAATTTCTCCAGTTTTACTTGTACTAATCTGCATATGAGTTTGCATTCACAGCTTTTTATCCCATTAATCACTAAGTACTTGAGGAATCGAATGCAAAATAAACAAATTAATTGTTTTTGCTTCTTAAATTATCGTGTACCAACTATTTCAATAATCTACTCTCTATTTTCATCATCAAATTCCTCCCTCCAGAGAAAGAGCTAACACACACAATGCTGATGCTTCTGTAGCACCACTGCAGCCAACTTTTCTTTAAGATTTATTATCTGGCTGTGCTGGGTCTCCCTTGCTGCATGCAGGCTTTCTCTAGTTGTGGAGAGTAGGGGCTATTCTCCAGTTGCAGTGTGCAGGCTCCTCTTTGCACTGGCATCTCCTGCTGCAGAGTACGGGCTCTAGAGCACCTGGGCTTGGGTAGCTATGGCACACTGGCTCAGCAGCTGTGGCACAGGAGCTTACTTGCTCCGCGCCATGTGGGATCTTCCCGGACCAGGGATTTAACTCATGTCCCTTGCACTGTAAGGCAGATTCTTAACCACTGAAACACTAGGAAAGCCTGCTGCAGCCAACTTTTGAGGAAAACCCCCTTTCATGAACCCAGAATGAAGATTATGTCTTTTTCAACATAAAATGATTTCTGTATTCTCCAGAATTAAGTTGAACTTTGCTTTTAAGGGTGAGCCCTCTGGACTGTTCCCAGACAGTGCTATGCAAATAGAAAAACACCACTNTTGGACTGCAAGAAGATCCAACCAGTCCATCCTAAAGAAAATCAGTCCTGAATATTCATTGGAAGGACTGACGGCTGAAGCTCCTATACTTTGGCAACCTGATGCGAAGAACTGACTCACTGGTAAAGACCCTAACGCTGGGAAAGATTGAAGGCAGGAGGAGAAGGGGATAAGAGGATGAGATGGTTGGATGGCATCACCACCTCGATGGAAATGAATTTGAGCAAGCTCTGGGAGTTGGGAAGCCTAACGTGCTGCAGTCCATGGGGTCACAGAGAGTCAGACACGACTGAACATGAACACGCGTTTTATGCATTATAAAAAAAGTGCTTATTTATGTTTATACACAGTGGGTATGGGCTTCCCGGGAGGCTCAGCAGTAAAGTATCCTCCCCTGGAAGAGGAAATGGCAACCCACTCCATATTCTTACCTGGGAAACCCCATGGACAAAGGAGCCTGGCAGGCTACAGTCCACGGGATTACAGAGTCGGACAGGACTTAGCAGGTGAACAGTTCTGTTCAGTTGCTCAGTTGTGTCCAACTCCTTGTGACCCTATGGACTGTAGCACGCCAGGCCTCCCTGTCCATCACTTCCAAAGAGCAGCTGAACAACAACAATATTCACATCGTCTTAAGCAGAACTATATTCTGAAGAACTATCCTCTTCTGAGAAACCAGTAGTATATATGTTGCTCAGACAATCAGAGAAAGTATCTGTATAAAATTCACCAAAAAATTTTTCTTAACTCAGAATTTTGTGACATGTCATTTTTTGAAAATTTTACACCTATAATATACACAAGGTTGGAGTAAAAACCTAGTGGAGCAAAATGTGAATAATGACGATCGCGAATCATATAATGAATCCGTGATGAATATGAAGCTCTAACAATGTTACACGATGATGTCAATTGTATCAAGTCTACAAACATGTCTCCAATCAACAACATTTTGGTAACAAAACATGTGTTAATACATCTCCAGTTAATAATGTGATAACTGCATGCAGGTGTAAGAAATACTACAGAGAAACCTGTGCACTCAGTTTCCTCCAATACTAACATTTTGCACAACTATGATATTGCCACCAGGAAACTATATCCACTGATCTTATTCAAATTTCTCCAGTTTTACTTGTACTAATCTGCATATGAGTTTGCATTCACAGCTTTTTATCCCATTAATCACTAAGTACTTGAGGAATCGAATGCAAAATAAACAAATTAATTGTTTTTGCTTCTTAAATTATCGTGTACCAACTATTTCAATAATCTACTCTCTATTTTCATCATCAAATTCCTCCCTCCAGAGAAAGAGCTAACACACACAATGCTGATGCTTCTGTAGCACCACTGCAGCCAACTTTTCTTTAAGATTTATTATCTGGCTGTGCTGGGTCTCCCTTGCTGCATGCAGGCTTTCTCTAGTTGTGGAGAGTAGGGGCTATTCTCCAGTTGCAGTGTGCAGGCTCCTCTTTGCACTGGCATCTCCTGCTGCAGAGTACGGGCTCTAGAGCACCTGGGCTTGGGTAGCTATGGCACACTGGCTCAGCAGCTGTGGCACAGGAGCTTACTTGCTCCGCGCCATGTGGGATCTTCCCGGACCAGGGATTTAACTCATGTCCCTTGCACTGTAAGGCAGATTCTTAACCACTGAAACACTAGGAAAGCCTGCTGCAGCCAACTTTTGAGGAAAACCCCCTTTCATGAACCCAGAATGAAGATTATGTCTTTTTCAACATAAAATGATTTCTGTATTCTCCAGAATTAAGTTGAACTTTGCTTTTAAGGGTGAGCCCTCTGGACTGTTCCCAGACAGTGCTATGCAAATAGAAAAACACCACTTACTTCTTAGAGACCAAATGAAGAGCTATAAAAATACTTCTCATACACTGTCAACAAAACATGCAAAAAGCAACTATAAAACCACAACTATAAAATCTCTAGAAGAAAACACAAAAGAAATTCTTGGTGATCTTAGGTTAGGCTATGATTTTAAAAAAATACCAAAAGCATGATTAAAAAAAAAAAACTGGTAAGTTCAATTTCTCAAATTTATAATATTCTGCTATTCAAGAGACACTGTTGAGGAGTTCCCTTGGCTTTCACAGCTGTGGCAGGGATTCAATCCCTAGTTGTGGAACTGAGATCCTCCGAGCGGCGTGGCCAAAAAAAAAAAAAAAAGACACTGTTAAGAGAATTAAAGCTAAGCCCTAGAACAGGAGAAAATATTTTCTCAGTATGCATCTTATAAAGAACTTCTATTGGAAATACCTGAGAAACTCTCAAAACTCAATATTAAGAAAACAACCCAATTTTTCAAATGGGTCAAGATTTTCTTTTTAATAGGCAAAGATTTTAAAAGATAATTCTCCAAAGTATGTGGATGGCAAATAATACTTGGTACAATTAGTCATGAGGCAAATGTAAATTCAAAACACAAAAAGATAGCAGTATATACCTATTAGGACAGTTTTCAAAACAACACTGGCAGGAACACACACTGGAGAGGGAGGAACTGAGGCCCACACAGCACTGGAGGGAAGGCCAGAAGCCACCACACTGCCTTCCAAAGGGAACGCATACTTTCCAGCACTCAACAATCCTGCTGCTCGGCATTCACAAGGACACCTGCACATGAGCGCTTAAGCAGCTTTATTCTCGATCGCCCGAACTAGAAACAGCTCAAACAGTCTTCTGATGAGTGGAGAAACAAACCGGTGTGTCCCAACAAAGGAATATTTGGCAATAAACAGAACTAACATGCCACAACAGGAATTAACCTCAAATGCACTCTGCCAAGGAAAGACATGGAACCCAAAGGGCCGCATACTGTACAGTCCCGTTTATGTTACACAGGTAAGTGACTGCCAAGGGCTGGAGGAAATGCTTAGTTAGCAAGGGGCATGATGAAAGTTCTTAGGGGATGAACCTATCCTACACCTTGACTGTGATAGTGCTCCACAACTGTAAAGTCACAGAATGTACACCAAACATGGGGGCTGTTATATGCATAAAGTATACACTAATTGAAATAATTTAAATTTGTTTGGAAAACAATTTGGCAGTTTCTTATAAAATTAAGATGACCGAACAATTCCATGGCTAGCTATTTACTCAAAAGAATTGATAACAATATCTACCCCAAGACGTACAAGTGAATATGTGAAGGGAACGTCATTCAGTTGTGTCTAACTCTTTGTGACCCCACGGGCTCCTCTGTCCATTGAGTTCTCCAGGCAAGAATCCTGGAGGGTGGCCATTTCCTGCTCCAGTAAGTGAATATACAGAGCATTTATATTCATAACAACTGAGACACACAACAATACAGATGCCTCTCAAAATCATGCTGACCAAAGGAGCATGGACTGTAAGACTATTTATGTGAAATTCCAGAGATGGCAAACTAATCTACAGTCACAGAAAGCAGATCAGTGACAGTCTCAGACAAGAGTGGAAGTCGACTGCCAAGGGACACAAGGAAAATTCGGTGGTGACAAAAATGTTCTATATTTTTGCGGGTGACTTTTGACCCCGGTGTGCGGCTTGTGGGATCTTAGTTCCCCAAACAAGGATCAAACCTGTGCTCTCAGCAGTGGAAGCACAGAGTCCTAACCACTTGACCATTTGAGGAAACTCCCTCAAAATGTTCTATATCTTGATTGAAATAAAGATACTCCAAAGGGTGCATGCATTGGTCAAAACTCAAACTACATACTTAAAAAAGATGCAAGTTTATTGTATTTATAGTTAACAAAAACTGATTTTAAAACACAATGTTAATGAACACTTGACTCTTAGCATAACCCTACGGAATGAGCAAAAAACTCCAATAAAGAAGCTGAGGCTCAGAGAGAGTCTGTCCACATCCTGAGCACTGCCTGGACTGGAGCCAGTATTATTCCAATGAAATCTTTTTTTCCTTATTATTTCACGTCATATATTTACAGCTTGAAATTTAAATCATTTGATCCACTTTTCCCTATTACTGGGATAAATGACTTGGCTTCAATCTGCTTAAAAACTCTCCCAAAAACCAAACAAATGTGTGATCCAGGATAGAGGTGAAGGACAACATCTATAAAAGTCACTGTTGGGACAAGTGACAACATTCGGATATTGATATATTACAGAATTGCTGTTAATTTCTTAAATGTGAATATGCTGATGCGGTCATGTGGGAGAGGGTCCCTATTCTTAGGAAGCGCATGGCAAAGTATTTCAGGAGAAAAGTATCACATTGCCAGCTTACTTTCTAATGGTTCATCAAAAAAGAAAACATGAAGTAGAATGTTAACAACTGGTGAATCTAAACTAAGTATGCAAGGCTCACCTATATTTGTCTTTGAACTTCACTGTAGGTTTGAAACATTTTTAAGTATAACAAAAAAAGATCTGAAGCTTTACAATTTTATCATTTACAAATTATTTTACTTTGTGAACATTAGTATATCAGTGTTTATCCACTTGAGATGAAATTTCCAAGAAAAAAAATTTTATAAAATCAAATACTAGAAACAGTTTTGAATTGAACACTTTTAAATCGATGAGTGAAAACTATAAAAGCCCGTCTTCCCCTGGTAGGTCAGCGGAGAGGAATCCGCCTGCCAATGCAGGGGGCACAGGTTCCATCCTTGGTCTGGGAAGATCCTAAATGCCTCAGAGCCCAAGCCCCTGCACCACAATTCCTAAGCCTGTACTCTAGAGCTCACAAGTGGCTACTGCGGAGCCTGCATGTTGCAGCTGCTGCAGCCCACGCGCCTAGAGCCCGTGCTGGCAGTAAGAGAAGCCACTGCAATGACGAGACCGTGCACTGCAACGAGGAGCAAGGCCAGAGGCCCAGAGAAGCCGAAATACGCACAATCTCGATAGAATTACTTCTTAAACTATGAAGGTCAACTTTTAAGTGTGAAAAGAATGATACAATTTGAAAATAACAATTTGGCAACTGTTATGCAACGACTGACTCAGGCAAAGCACCGTGCAAGGATTAAAATGGGTGAAATTTTGATGGTAAACAGGACGTTTACATAGCATCTCCCAACCAGTTACAAGGGAAAAACAGTAAATTCACAGCGGAGAGAGCTGGCAGACACCACCTCAAACCAAGCAATGAAAGTTAATAATAACCATCGCCATCGGACTAAGTGACATCACGTGACTCTTGATCCGCTGCCCTAAGGACACACCGCGCCTTTAGCACTCCTGCCAAAACACAGGACCTCAATCTCATCAAGAGAGTGCATACAACAAACCCATATTGAGGGACAGTCTCAATTTCAAAAGGTCAAGGTTATGAAAGACAGAGACTGAAAAACTAGGCTAACAGAGCCGAAAGAGATCCAACAGCTAAATGCAACACCTCATCCTACATTAAAAACCCAAGCCACCAAAATAATTTCTAAAATGGAACTGAAGTTAAAATCAGAAAAATCTATAAATTACACATTAACATCTACAGGTCTTATTCAGTATTAACTTCCTGGTTCGGATAACTGTACTATGGCTACGTAAGAAAACGTCTGTGTTTAAGGCACAGCAGTACAGTGTATAGTGTTAGTCACTCAGTCGTGTTCGACTCTGCAACCCCATGGGCTGTAGCCCGCTAGGCCCTTCTGTCCATGAGACTCTCCAGGCAAGAATACTGGAGTGGGTTGCCATCCCCTTCTCCAGGGGATCTTCCTGACCCAGGGATAGAACCAGGGTCTCCTGCATTGCAGGCAGACTGTTTACCATCTGAGCTACAGGGAATTCCTTTTTAAGGCATAGAAACACTGAAACGTTTAGAAGTGAGGGGTATCGTGTCTGCAACTTACTCTCAGGGAACAGACAGGTAGTTCCTAGAGGCAGAGGTGGTGTGATGGGTAAATGGGTCAGCAGGTACAAACCTCCTTTCATAAGGTAAGTCCTGGGGATGTGATGTACAGCATGGTGACTAGAGTCAACAATACCGTGTTGTATTGATGTGCACGTGAAAACTGCTAAGAGAAGAGATCTTAAAAAGTTCTCTTTGCAAAAAAAAAATTTGTAACTATATGTGGTATTGAATGCTAGCTAGGCTTGTTTCAGGGATCAGCCCTTAATAGATACAAATATGGAATCATTATGCTGTTCACTTGAAACTAACATAATGTTATATGTCAACAGCATTTCAATTTTTTAAAAGTACAGATAAGTTGACACATGAGAAACACTAAGCAGTGCCCGGAGCACCCACAATGGGCACCAAACTCATGTTAGTTTTTGTCATGAAATGTAAGATAAAAATTGACTATGAAGTTCAAGACGAGACTTCAAACATAGTAATGAGAAGTCTAATGAAACACTAATCATATCTTGGGTAGAAAAAAAAAATCTTTCTGTCCATGGCTGTTATGATAGTAAACAACAAAAAATAAAACCTCAATGCTCCATTGAGGATTGGTTAAATAAAATCAGGCCATAAATGCTCCGAAGCTACTGAAGTCACAATGTATGCTATGAAAGGGTATTCTACATCGTGTATTATTGTTAACTGAATAAAACAGGAATCAGAATAGTACGTAAAAGTATGAGCCCATGTTTATAAAATATTTAATACACGCACATATCCTTCTTTGGGGGGGCAAGGAGTGCAGACTCCCTCAGATGCTTGGGGGTTCCTGCAGGATGGACAGCAGTGGCAGCGGTGGTGGGGGAGGCTGAAGTCTTCCTATTAATCCCCCTAATTTCTGCTCCTCCAAATGCAAGAGTTTGGTTTGCATCGAGGCTTCTTGTTGTGACCTAACTGCTTTTTCACACTAGCCTGGTAACCCTTGTGTTTCCTAAACTACAATCCCAAGAATGGGGATTGACCCAGTGCATCTTTTCAGGCAGGATGTGTCAGGTTACCAGCCAGGATACAGACTTAATTCACACAGGAGGAGAGAAAGGGGGCAAAGGGCAGGTAGAACAGTCAGATTAACTCCCCAAAATTTTTGTTCAGCCAGGAAGGAGATAAGACAAACAAATAAGTGAAGGAAATACTCCTTTCTATGGAGCTGTTACTTCCCCAGGCATGGGGAACTGTGATTAGAAAGACCATATCACACTGCTGGGCTTCCCTGGAAGCTCAGCTGGTAAACAATGCGCCTGCAATGCAGGAGAACCAGGTTTGACTCCTGGGGCAGGAAGATCTGCTGGAGAAGGGATAAGCTACCCACTCCAGTATTCTGGCCTGGAGAATTCCATGGACTGTATAGTCCACAGGGTCACAAAGAGTAAGGCACAACTGAGCGACTTTCACATCACACTGACAGCTATCCTGTTTGTACATAAACTCTCATTACAGAAGGATCAGAGTCCCATTTAAGTAGTAGTCTTCAGTTCAGTTGCTCAGTCATGTCCAACTCTTTGCGACCCCATGGACTGCAGCACACTGGGCCTCTCTGTCCATCACCAACTCCTGGAGTTTACTCAAACTCATGTCCATTGAGTCAGTGATGCCATCCAACCATCTCATCCTTTGCCATCCCCTTCTCCTCCCACCTTTAATCTTTCCCAGCATCAGGGTCTTTTCAAATGAGTCAGCTCTTCGCATCAGGTGGCCAAAGTATTGGAGCTTCAGCTTCAGCATCAGCCCAGTTTCAGCTTCAACATCAGCTACACTTCCAGCAGTAGTCTTACAGATCATTAAATGCTAACAGAAAGAATCTAACAACTGGAGAATTTCAAACAATCAGTATGATAAGCAAGAGTAAATCTAAAATTCTAATGACAAAAAGGGTACATTTCTGGGCCCAGATTTTCATTTTCATTGTCCTAAACAGGAAGCTAAAACAAGGAGGAACTGGCAATTCTAGGGGTGGGGTCACTACCACCCCACCTCCCAACAATCAGAAGAAGAAGAGTGAAGAGGACTGCCAGCACAAAACAGGTAGAAAAATATGGAAACTGACTCTTTTAAAAAGCCGGGGAAGGGTTGTACCACAATGCACCTCTTCAGTAAGGCACTAAAACATTAACATGGGAGGAATTGAGGATTCTTCTTAAATTGCATATTATTCATGAAAAAAATTTTTTAAACATTCATTCTTTTCCACCATTCTCTTAAGCCTCCTAGAGAGCTCTCTTCCTCTCTCATTCCAGGAGAATGCAGATTTAGCCGCTCCCTCTTCCTCTCTCCAATAGCCTTTTCTAATGTCATCTCTTGCTTTTGCTGTTGTTCAGTGGCTGCTAAGTCATGTCCAACTCTGCAACCCCATGGGCTGCAGCATGCCAGGCTCCTTCCTCTGTTCTCCACCATTTCTGAGAGTTTGCTCAAATTCAGGTCCATTGAGTCAGTGATACTCTCTCTAGCCTCTTCAAATCACCAACCCAATGGCTGTTTTCAACTGTAATTTTCCTGTACTTCCCTGAAACACTCAGCAATGCAGACCCTAGAACTGCGCAAGCATCCTGTAACCACGCACAGGCAGCTGCCTGAGCACCTAAGGACATCGTCACTGAGCAGCACACCTGCCACGATCCTCCAGACCCCATGTTCTAGGACAAACCACACTGCTTTTCAGTGCAGCGTCCCATCACTTGCAGCCCCAAATATCCTTACCCCATACCACCTTCCTGATGCACCCGACACCACCATCTAGTTCCACTCAGAGCCAACGACAAAGGTCTCTTCCTGTCACCGCTGCCTACAGCATTTTACACCCACTCCACTCCTAGAGTTAAGCCTAGACGTCAGAACATGTAGTACTCAGGACATTCTTCGTCTAAAACTTTAAGATCATTCATGTCTAAAATTTCAGTGCCTGAATAAAAAAGATCCACACAGTGGGTCTGGCATTCCAGGCCTGCTGCAGCATCCTGCCTCTTTCAGTAGCCCTCCACAGAGGAGAACTCTGATCTCCCTGCGCTGACTTCCTCACTGTGACCCCCTCCAGGTCCTGCCTTCTCCAGGCAGCACTTAACTCAGGACCCAGAGGCCTCTGAACTCCTGCAGCCATGGCTGCCCCCCAGCCAGCCACGCTTTCCTCCCCCACCACTACTCCAACCCCCCAGGGCAACAGCAGAACCGCACCCAGTCCCTTAGCTCTGCAATCATTCCCGGAAAGTTAGTATTAATAAAAGTGACAACAGAGAAAGGAGACTGCCTGGGGTTTCAGATTCCACTTTTCTTTGTAATTTCACTACTACTTTAGATTTCTGTAACATGCAACTCTAAAGTACAGTTATATATATAATGAAGAGAGGTGCTCCATCAAAAGTGATGAAAATCTAGCTATATGGACACAGGTATTCTCGACACTGTTACAACGTTCCCCTCCCAATCCCCAACACCCAGTAAGGAAAGCTGGGGTGCCTGCTTCAACAGCACAATGGAAAATAGGAGAGAAAAGGTCTTTCCTATTCTCTCTCAGAATCAATGTGTGGGATACTAACCCAAATCAATACCAGCCTAAGAGTGAAAAAAAATTAAATCCCTTAATCCTGACACAAGTGAAGTTTCTCTTAGTCACCTTTCCCCTATCTAAGTGTCCCCTAGACAAAGAACTGATAATAAAAACTGTCTCTCACACCTAGAAAACTCTGCAAACACCTTTCATGGAAATAAGAGACACAACGGGGGTGGAGGAGAAAAGATTTGCTAAAGTAGATTTGCTAATTTAACACATTTTCTGTCAAGCAAATCAACTGTCCTCAGTGCATTGTTGTTGAAACAATGACCACTCAGGGAGTGGTGTTCATCAAAAGCAACTGGCCTAGAGAAAAACACTCTCTCCTCCACCAGACTGCTCACAGCACTCTCAGCTCTAAGAACTTACCCCATTCTTAGCAATTATTAATGGGAGGTGATGTGAAGGTTCAACATTAAGAAGATAATAAACAGTTTAGAATAACCGTGGCCCCATCAGTGCCTGTTTGCACTTACTTGCAGATCACGGGGGAGCACAGAAGGGTGCAGAGTCTGTGGTGATGGTCAGTCCCAGGGCCACACGCCACCCGAAGAAAGCCCATGCGGCTGCTGCTGACGTTCAGTCTCTAAGTCATGTCCGACTCTTTGCGATCCCATGGGCTGTATGCAGCACGCCAGACTCCTTTGTCCTTCACCATCTCCAGGAGTTTGCTCAAACTAAAGAGGCTGGGCCGGGGCCAAAGCTGAAGTGATTGTGACAGTGAGACGCACANTTTTTTTTTTTTGACAAAGCTTCCCTTGCGGCTCAGTGGTAAAGTATCTGCCTGCCAATCTAGGACATGCCAGTTCGATCCCTGGGTCAGGAAGTTCCCCTGGCATAGGAAATGGCAACCCATTCCAGTATTCTTGCCTGGGAAATACCATGGACAGAGGAGCCCGGAGGGCTACAGTCCATGGGCTTGCAAAAGATTCAGACACAACTGAGCAGCTAAATAACAACAAAGACAAAAGCTAGCTTGGGACTTTGAGAAGAGAGTCGAACAGTGCACTAATCTCTCAGCAGCCTGTGGCCACAGCCAGGAGCAGATACCAGGTGTCGGAATGGAGGGGTTTCTGCTTCTGTCCTGAGAGGCATTTATTAGACAATTAAGTTCGTATCCCCTCATCTGGAAGTGGAACCCAGAACAGCTACCTTCAGGGGCTAGTGCGATGGCTAACCAAAGTGAGAAAAATATTTGGAAAGCACCTGGAAAAAGCTGCTGCGATTCTTCTGAGCAAAGCAACATTATTGCTTGAATCATGAGGACACATAAGACATTTGGATAGTTTTTCTGAGCCAAACCATAGCCTTTGCTCTTGGTTCCCATCTGAAGAGATTAAATGGTTCGGGAAGATATTTAAAAGCCTAAAAGAAAGGGAGCTTTCTGTGCCTTTTCTGAGTTACTCAGAAGGAACATAACAACAGCTGGAATAATAATATTAATAAGAGGCTAAAACTATTTTCTTTCAAAAAAATAAAGGCATGCTAGTGGAAATCTTTAATAATGTCTTCACCTTTCAAGAAAAATCATTTTTAATGTCTTGTGCTTGTCTTTCAGACTCCCCATACACCATTTTGAGTGATTATAAGAGGAAATCTGGTTGCTCAGTAGTCAGGAACATGTGTGAGTCTATTTTTCTAAAGCAAAAAAGTGTTTGATGGTCAAACTCAGGGTAAAAGAGGGGAGGGTCTCCCTACTTCCTTCCATAACATGTTGGACCAAATATTGTACCAACTTTCTGGGGGCAGATCTTAGAGATGGAAAGAGTCAGACAGGTTGCCCAGACCAGACTCCTGTATGGACAGGCAAGTAGTTTGACTTTGCTGTTTGGAGGATATTTTCTTCAGCTTTGTCCAGCCCATTTCTAAATAGGTATCAGTGGGAGAAAGCAAAGGAGAAGCAATTTTGATCCGTGTAGAGTTAGCTTTTCTGAAACTCTTTCATGGGAGAAAAGAGAAATGACTTAGGGGCATTTAAACACGAAGGTGTAAAGCAATTAGTGAACAAATCCACATCTCTGGTGGATGACTTTTCCCCTCATAGATACATTCCAGGAAATTTCTCTAATTTTACTTTTTGGCAGGAGGATTTTCCTCCACGAACATCATTCTAGTTTATGCCTGTGATTCATTCTCTCTCCTTCCCTTTCTCTTCTCGCTCTTAATGATTTCCAAATTTGAGATGGTGGATTGTAGCTTTTAAGTGCGTTATCGAAGTCGATAGGGGGTGGGGGTGTTAAGTTGGGAAGAAGGGGTGACTCAGAAAAGAAACCAAGATGATAATTATATCAAAGCTCGATTTCATCTGAAAAGTATGATGGCTTGCCTCCACTCCAGCCTTGAAGACCCATATTCACAGTTAATGTAACCTTCATGCCAAAAGAGGGAAAAAGAAAGAATGTGTAACCTGACAGGTAGCAGGTGGTACATATGGAATTATCATTGGCTATTAACACCAGGTCGGGTATCATATTAGCCACTTTCAGACTGCATTTGCCAAACCCACATAAAAATATAAAACCAGGTATTTCAATATTCCGTCACTCTCTTAGCAAAACAGATTTTCTTATATTACTCATAGTGGAGTCAGCCGGCTTTCATTAGAATCTTTTTAAACTTTTCTTTTTCTTAAAGAAAGAACTAAACCTAGTTGATAGAAAAAGAGAAACTGGGACAAAAATCAGGTCAAGAACTTGATACAAAAGGCATTCAGATAAAGCTAATAATATTCCAGAGTGTTTTCAGTTAAGCAGACTATGATTATATTAGTCTAATCTCAACCCGACCCCTATGTAATCTACACGGGGTTCCAGGTATCAGATATTATTTTCATTTTTTTTCATTGAAGCTTTATTGATTCTAAGTGCTCTATGCACTCTGTGGGATATCACTAACTTTTTAGAGATTTCCAAATCTTAGCACCAAAAATGAAACTTTGCTTTTAAATATTATTGGAGGGTTCTATGCGTTCCCCTTGCCTTCATTGTTTGGAATATCATTGCATTTCCTATTAACTCTGATCATCTCAGAAAGACCAGTCACTAGTCAGTGAGTGGTTCTTCACTAGTCAGTTTTCAGGTTGCCTGTGAGTAGAGAACAAGAATCTCTTCTTTTACTTCCTCTTAAAACAAACAAACAAACAAAAAAAAAAAAAAACCTAAGGCTTTCTGCCATACAGCATGTCCTCATTGTTGCTGTTTAGTCACTAAGTAGTGTCCAACTCTTTTGAGACCCCATGGACTGAAGCCCCCAGACTCTTCTGTCCATAGGATTCCCCAGGCAAAAATACCGTAGTGGGTTGCCATTTCCTTCTCCAGGAAATCTTCCTGATCCAGGGATCGAACCATGTCTTCTGCATTAGAGGTGAATTCTTTACCACTGAGCCATCATGGAAGCCTGTATGTCCTCATTAATTATCCATTTTATACACAGTATCCAAAGCATATATATGTCAATCCCAATCTCCCAATACCTCCTACCCTCTCTACCCTCCTTGGTATCCATACATTTGTTCTGTGTCTCTATTTCTGCTTTGCAAATAAGATCATCTATACCATTTTTCTAGATGGCACATACATACATTAATACATGATATTTGTTTCTCTCTTTCTTACTTCACTTTATATGACTGTCTCTAGGTCCATCTGCAAATGACCCAATGGGAAGGAAATCCAGAAGGGAGGAGATATATGTATTCGCATGGCTAATTCATTTTGCTGTATAGTAGAGACTAACACAACGCTGTAAAGCAACTGTACTCTAATAAAAAGTAATTTTAAAAAACTAAGGCTCTGGTGAAAAGTATAACAATGAAACCAGAACCCATCTAGACCCCAACCTCTCCACAGGACGAAGAAGTAGTCCCTGGATACTTTTCCTGGATCATCCCACATTTCCAACCTTTCTCTCCTATACCGTAGGATCAATACACTGGATTACCCAAACTAAGCCACTTTATTTCAAAAATAGGGGCTAGGCATAAAGCCCTTCACTCCAGTTGACCTACTGGGATTTCTCACTCCAGGTTCACAGGGAGGTTAGACGCGAAGTGGGCAGATTCACATGTTGCCCATCAGTCAGCCCCAGTTCGCTTAAAATAAGACCTTGAGTTCATTTTCAGGGTTCAAAAGTCCTTGACTGAGTCTCACCAAACTTGAGCTTTCCAAATAACATCCCAACTGATGAGATTTTATCTTTTTCTAACCTAGTTTTATGTTACACCATGTTGTACAAATCCAGACCTTTTCTAAAGATTGAAGCTGATTTTCAGTGCTTATTTCTACCCTTCATTAAATGAGATCTGTTGTCAAAGCCTGCTGCAGCACATAGCGTATTCACTTGAGACCATATAATCAGGGTGACTCAAATAAATAAAACTGTTCTGGAGAAACCGATGGTGGGGGTATTTGAGATCTATAAAGATCTTACTTTTTCAAATGGTTTCAACTACTCACTTCCCCTGCCAGAACAGATAGCATTATTGCATCATCATATACACACATGAGACAGGGTAGAAAAATACACGTTTCATCTAGTCCCCAAACCTCAGGGCCTCACTCAGTGTGACTCTCAGTGCCACTAGCTTCCTCACCCTCCAAAATGCCTTTGAAGGAAGTCCTGATAAGTCAAAAGAACCAATGCAAGTTCTTTTTAGGATGTGGTAGAGAATTAAGCTACTACAATTTTAACACTGTGAAGAAGAAAGGAAGTCCCAGATAACCTACATGCATGCGTGAGTGCTAAGTTACCTCAGTCATGTTCAACTCTTTACAACCTCATGGACTGCAGCCCACCAGGACTGTAGCCCACCAGCACTTCTGTCCATGGGATTCTCCAGGCAAGAATACCAGAGTGGGTTGCTGTGTCCTCCTCCTGGGTATCGTCCCAACCCAGGAATTGAACCCATGTCTGTTTTGTCTCCCACATTGGCAAATGGGTTCTTTACCACTAGCGCCACCTGGGAACCCTGGATAACCTACATGCTCAATATCAAATAATTTGCAAAAGCCTGAGACTGGGTTTTACCCAAAGGAGGCTTCCCCTGCCCTGGAGTTTGGAGTTGGGTTCACAGTCTCTCCTCATCCGATGGATAACTGAACACAGCCATTAACAATAACAACAACAGAAACAAAAATGACTTTCCCTGGAGAGACAAACAGCTGACCTGGAAGTAAAACATCTCAGTCCTTCACTCAGGCCACAAAGCCTGTTCAGCATTCTCAGCGAGAAGCAGGACTGGGTCTAGGAGCATGGGAAAACGATGGTCAAAGCTCCCTGGGGAAGACACACAGAAGGTCGTGCGGCCGGGCTGGGAGAAAGGCAACTCTCTCAGCCTAGGGTTCTGTGCTGACTTGGACATCAGTGATCCGATGCCAGCTTCTCCCTCACAAACTCATGGGCAGGATAGCCACCCCTAGAAATGGCCCAGACAAGCCTGGGGCCGAACACCATCCCAGGGAAGTCTTCTTATCTCATGAGTGAGTCAGAAGGTATTGGCTGTTCATTTGACCTGAACTGAAGCTACAAAATTCCTCTATTCCTCCTGAAAGAATCATGCCTTGAAATACAGCAGAGCCCCAAAAAGCAGGCCCATTTCTTTCAGCAGCCCTCAGCTTGCAAGGTGATTACAAAAAAACCACACTGAGCAAAGGGCTAGGCATCTAGTCTGCACCTAAATTTCTTTATTTTTTAAGAAAAAAGAAAAGAGAGATTTCACCATTCCTGGTAACATGCCTGCCGGTTTTTTTGTTTTTTGTTTTGTTTTTTTTAAAACAATACAGGTTCTAAGCTGATCAAAATGTATTCTTATCTCTCTACTTCATTATCCAAGGTCTTGAGTTGGAGGTGAGGGGAGCATTTTTAATTCAAGTGTGATATAATTCAGAAGGAAAAGCTCAGTGCAGTCTACTTACAGTCTTTCACATTTTGTCCTAATCTTTATTATGTTGTTAATAATACATTCTCCTAATCTTTATTATTTTGTTAGTAATATATTCTATCTCTGGGCTGGCCAAGATTATAATACTGCCCTTTTTTGGCAAATAAAATTAGGCACATAGACTTTCATATCATAATTTAGAAAAACAATAACAATAACAAAAGAGATAACATTGTTCATGGACTAACTTTGTTCTTAACTCTTTTAACCTGGGTTGAATGTTCACCCTTCCCCAGTGAGATGATTCATTGAAAAGTGAAGATAAATGTCATCTCCATTCCCTGTGATCTATAAAATTAATCTCCCATGCTTATGTTAATACCAATCAGGTAATGTAGGAGGCAGTGTGACCTACAGGATAAAACGTAAGTGTGAGGAGATCATGTTCAATTACTGTCCGTAACGCCAACAATATTTTCACCTCTCATAGGTATTCCCTCATATAGCTTTTCTGGAGAAGGCAATGGCACCCCACTCCAGTACTCTTGCCTGGAAAATCCCATGGACCGAGGAGCCTGGTGGGCTGCAGTCCATGGGGTCGCTAAGAGTCAGGCACGACCAAGCAACTTCCCTTTCACTTTTCACTTTCATGCATTGGAGAAGGAAATGGCAACCCACTCCAGTGTTCTTGCCTGAAGAATCCCAAGGACGGGGGAGCCTGGTAGGCTGCCGTCTATGGGGTCGCACAGAGTTGGACACAACTGAAGCGACTTAGCAGCAGCAGCAGCAGCATACAGCTTTTCTGTAAAATTGGGCAATGTGTCTGAGAGCTGCTGGAGAATTAGTTAGACAGTTTGGGAAACAACTTAAAACTTTCCTGTGAAGTAACATATCTTTCCCGTCTCTACCATAGCATCAGCCTTCTGGTGAAGAACCGTGACACACTGAACAAACTATCCTACTTAGGAAAAGCAGTCTCAGGCAGGTGACCCTCCCCTCGAAGGGTTCCACTGATTTCCCAAAAATAAATTACATGGAAGGAAGAGCCCAATGGCTAGTAAGTCAGTCACTAGGTAAAGAAGGGATCACTGCTCAACCTTTAGGGGTTAAACCCAGAGCCAGTGACTCTGGAAAGGAATTCATGTTCTGTACTGAGCTGTAAAATAAACTGGGAGTTCCGTGTCTGGTGTCTGAAACATCTTTCGAAACACTAAATCAATTTAATATCAATAATTGCCAGATAGATGCTCGATTAAATGAACCAACGCAGACAGCTTTGTTCACAAAGAAAACAGGGCCAAATGGCTTTCATTAGCATGACTAATTCCGAAGTTGTGTGGTTCGATCATCAGACGTCTGAGCCTGAATTCTGACTCTTGCAAGACAGAGTTTGGCAAGAGATATTCTAAATGCAGCCATCCCACACGTTCAACAAACCTGAAGGAGATCAGACAATCAAGGTGACATTTGAAGCACCCATATCAGCTACCTCGGTGCCCACTGGAGCTTGGAAAAATACCAGATGCATGGAAAATAAGGAACTTGCCCTTCAATGGAGAACTGAGGCTTTCCCCAGACCTGTTTCTGGGGTGCTTTGAAAACACCTGCTTTGGCTTTTGGGGGACAATCTTAACAGTGGTTTCAAAAACCAGGCCTCTTTTTTCATAACCCTCCGGCAGCCTTGTAATGCCAGGCATCTTCCTGTTGTGATTACTGGACCAAACGGGGCCCTACCACATGGAGAGTTGCTAGTGTTTTCACCTCAATCTCTGAGAATATTTCCTTTTTTTTTTTTTTTTGAAATTCTGATACATCTCTTTTTCTGGTAATGCTCTCGATTTTGAAAAGTTATGATAAATCTTATCCCTAAACCACCTTGTGAATTTCAGAATCTCTCCCAGCCTTTTTTAACTGAAAAAGAATAGACTTTGCAGGAAAGCAGACAAAAAGAACCCAAGAAAGGTGAGTACTGTGATTAGTGATGATGGAAAACAGGGAAATGGTCAGGCCCTGGGCCCCACCGCAGACTGGGGGCCCTGGTACAGGGTGTCCTGTGTACATGTAGTGTTGGTCGAGCATGGGGGGACCCTGTGGAAGGGCCCTCTGTCTGTTGTCATTTGTCTCTCATCCCCACATCCACCCCCACCCCTGACCGCCATGACATCACTCTGGCGAGTCCCTGTGACTACACTTCATCAGTTGCCTTTTGGTGTGTGTGTGTGTGTGTGTGTGAACTGCCAAAAACACAGAATAGCTCTTCAGGGCCTAATCACAGGGCGGCCAAACCTCTGGACAGTCTCCTTCAGAGGTCTGTGGAAGCCTTGGGTCAGAGCAGCTGCCTCTGAGTCACAGTGGGCTTTGGGGCCCCGACCCCCTTCATGAGCCATCTGGGGAAAGGCAGAGAGTACTCAACTTTTCATTTCCATGATAGGAAAGTTTTGTTTTGTTTTGTTTCATTTTTTGCAAAACCCTTATAACAGATGCAAGGAATGCATTTTGTTTATTTTTTTAATTTTTAAAAAAGATGTGCAGTTTTTATTTTGTGTGTTTTGTTGTTTGGCTGTGCTGGGTCTTCCCTGCTGGACTCGAGCTTTCTCTAGTTGCAATGAGGAAGGGGGCTACTCTCTCCTGCGGCGTGCAGGCTTCTCACTGCAGCAGCTTCTCTTGATGTGAGTACTGGCTCTAGGGCATGTGGGCTCAGTAGTTGCGGCTCTCAGGCTCCAGAGTATGGGATCAGTAGTTGCAGTTCACTGGCTTAGCTGCCCTGTGGCATGTGGATCTTCCCAGACCAGGGATGAAACCCACGTCTCCTGCATTGGCAGGCAGATTCTTAACCACTGGACCACCAGAAAGTCCAGGGAATGCATTTTAAAGTCAAGCATGATTATCTCTATATTTTGGATTGTAGTTCACAGACACTGATTGAAAACATTTCTGAAGTATAACTGATTTCTGCAGGGATCAGTCGGTTTCTCGCGGGCTCTAGTCTCTTCTGTTGAGTGTGTGTGTGTGTGTTATTGATCATAATGGTTCCCTTACTTTCCCTATTTACATGCCAGCAAACTGTTCCTCAGCCCTCCCTAACCCAGCAGGTATCCTAAGGACTAAGATGTGCAATCAGCTCAGAGGAATCAAGACGTGTCAGTCCCTCTGCTGTGAGGTAGGACCACTAGGTGAGGGCTCCCCATCCCCAGGTACCGAGAGGCCACACCAGGATGTGAGAGGAAGACCTCTTGGTCCTCTCCTTGTGGGGGCCTGGTTGAGAAATTAAGGGTTTCTGTGAATTCTCTGGGACTGAATCAAAGGCTCACCCACTGAAGATGAAGGAAGGTGCTTAGGAAACATCATGTCTGGCCCATGACTCTTCCCTCCCATCCATAGCTTTCCTGTCTTTCTAATGCTTTTCCCAAGTCTTGCTCAGAAATAATACACAACTGCTTGGATTGTATGGTGATCAAGTTCCTTAGGAAACAGGCTGGAGAGGACTTCTCTATGAGATGAGCCTCAGTCCTTATTCCTCCACTTGGACACAGTGGATCCATCTTTTTCTCCAGGCATTACCCCCTCTGATTCAGAGTGCACCCTATTGAGGGTTTTCATCTTATCAGAGAATCTGCATGGGTCCCAGTTTCCAGGAGGCTCATGGATTCCTCCCACATGTTTTACTTTGTAAAGGAGTGAAGGCCAGTTCCCAGAGGCCCAAGTCCTTTCCACATTTCCAAGCTATTTCCTACAAGATTTCATCACCATTGAAACCAGACAAGTTTATTATTTCAGAGCAAAACTTGAGACATCCACTAAAAAGTTCTATGCATCACCTTTGAAGCAATCGAAATTCACTAAACTATATGTAAGGTATGAGAAAAAGAACTCCAACAGGTAAGATAATCTCTTGGGCTCAAGAAAGAAGTCCCTCTGATCTCTGGGGGCCAGTAAGAGGATTAAGAAGTTCCAAGATTCAGGAAACAGAAGATAGTTTCAGGACTGTGATGGTTAGATTTTTGTTTTTTAATATTTACTTATTTGGCTACACTGGGTCTTAATTGCGTCGTGTAGGATCTAGTTCCCTGACAAGGTATCAAACCTGGACCTGCTGCATTGGGAGCAAGAAATCTTAGCAACTGGACTGTCAGGGAAGTCCCTGGGATGGTCAGTTTTGAATGCCAACTTGACTTGGCTAGAGGACCCAGTTATTCAATTAAATACAGATCTAGGTATTATGAGGAGGGCATTTTGTGAACACAGTTCACATCTATCATCAGTGGACTTTCAGTAAAGGAGACGATCCTCATACTGTAGGTGAGCCTCATCCAACTGGTTGAAGGCATCTAGACAGCAAAAACTGACATCTCCCAGAAATCCTGCCTCAAGATTACAGCAGCAACT
>SJYV01018625.1:0-77419 GCA_006410875.1 Neotragus pygmaeus
ATACACATATATAACAAATACAATATACATATTATAAAATATATATAATTATAATATATATCATATATATTTATCTTTTTAATTAAATCAATTTATATATTATGTGATTATATTTTATAATTTATGTATTATACATATGATATATAAAAAATATCACCATATATATTATATATGTATGGTATATATAACATCAGCATATATATATATTCTATATGGTAATGTTATAATAATATTATATATAATAA
The DNA here is from genome assembly GCA_006410875.1 of Neotragus pygmaeus. NCBI lineage: Eukaryota > Metazoa > Chordata > Mammalia > Artiodactyla > Bovidae > Neotragus > Neotragus pygmaeus. The sequence goes on from SJYV01018625.1 coordinate 246, forward strand.
ATAATATAATAACATATATAATACATAATAGTATTATATATAATACATCATATTATATATATGGTGATGTTAGAGTTTATAATTTGAAGTCAGTGTAGATGCTATAAGACTGTGATTTGCCTGTCACCCTCTTCCTGCAGTTCTGGGTCTGAGATTGTTGTCAATACCCTGTGTACCTTCTGGCCTGCCTTCTTTTTTTTGAAGCTTGTCACCTGCCTCCCAAGCCATGCTGCTGCCGCCTTTGCCAGAGCCTTTGCTAAACTTCCTTAGGTGGCTGCTGTTCAGGTGGAAGCCCTGAGTCTGCACTTTTCTCCCTGACTGAGCCCTAACCAGGCTGAGTCCTCCTTCTGTTCCCAGAATGGATGAAATGTCACCCTGTGTGGCATGGGTCTGATTTTCTGAGCAGTCACTAAGGGGCTGGATGATACAACTCAGAGTTCGGGAGAATCTACTCCCTGTGAGTTGAAACTTGACTGATGAGATATGAGAAATAGTAGGGAACAGGGCAATTTCCCCTCCTTTATTCCCTGTGGAGTGCTCTAATATTCGATTTCCTCCTGAAGGTCTTCTGCAGAAGTTCCAGGTGCCTGGCCAACCCTCCTGCCCAGAGGCCGCAGTCTCTTTATAGGTCATTGCGAAACAGTGGCCAGCATGGCCGCACATCACATCACTTTGTTTCTCGTATTTTCTTGCCTTTTTCTCCCTATTTGCTCACTTTTACCATTCTGGGCTTGCACGTGCCAAATCGTATTGCAACTTGAAGGCACCCAAATAGTGTCTCGGGCTCTGTCTTTTTGTAGAAAAGATTTCCTAAAAGCTAAAGCAACAGTTCTCACTTTAGCGGAGAGCTGGCATTTTCCCCTGGCCCCTAGGAGTCACCCTCCACTTTTTTCCACCTTGCTCTCTGCCCTGGGAGGTTGCTGAACTGTATCTTTTCCAGGGGATCTTCCCAACCCAGGGACTGAACCTGAGTCTCCAGCATCACAGGCAGAATCTTGACCATCTGACCCACTAGAGAAGTCAATGCCTGACTTATTTAATGTTCTTGGTTCTGACAAGATATAAAACTATGGTAACAATCGTGTCTCTGGAGCAGTTCCTCAGAGCTGACAGGCTGTAGCCACACCCTCTGGCTACCAGATAGGTCCAGCCAATGGATGCCCCAGTAGGAGATTGGAGGGAGAAACGTATTTATTTTCCTGGTGCCCATGAGGTCACCTTGGCTGACTGTGTCCCTCAAGATGAAAGTCAGAGCCGGAGTTCTCTATCTGACCTTCTTTTTTATTTCTGAGGCCTGCTTCCCCCTCTCACTCCTTTGGACCTAGGGAACCTAAGAGCTCCACACTGCTACACTCAAGGTAGGGTGCTGCCTTGTGGCTCAGTCCACCCTGCCCACTCCTCTGTAATTTATCTCTTTATAAATAAATTATTCAAATTTGAATTATTCCAGTTTGACAGTGCCATCTGCTTCCTGTTGGGATGAGTAATGAGAAGAAATGGTTAAATGATATTATTGTTTATCTGTGTTGGAATTGTGTGTAACCATTACAAATCACTTAACGTTCTCCAGCAAAAGAAAGTAATGCACTATTTTTTTTTCTAATCACTTAAGAAGTCAAGCAATTAGGGTTCTGGCAAAAGCAAACAAACAAGACCAGTCAGAATTCCATCTCCTGTGTGGATGAAAATAATTGATAAGTAATCTATAATGGGAATAGAAATGATTTAAAATAAAAAAGAGTTTTATTTGAGCCAAACTGAGGACTATCACCTGGAAGACAGCCTATCAGCGTTGAGGAATTGCTCCAGAGACACGTGATTATCATCATAGTTTTATATCTTGTCAGAACCAAGAACATTAAGTCAGGCATTGACTTCTCTAGTGGGTCAGATGGTCAAGAATCTGCCTGTGATGCAGGAGACTCAGGTTCAATCCCTGGGTTGGGAAGATCCCCTGGAAAAGAGCATGGCAACCCACTCCAATATTTTTGCCTGGAGAACTCAATGGACAGAGGAGCCTGGCCGGCTACAGGCCATAGGTTTCTGTAGAGTCAGACACAACTGAAGCAACGTAGCATGCACACGTACTTCAAGGTTATAGAAAAACGGGTCAGCTTTCACACAGTGAGTCAGTATGGCCTTTGCCCCAAGGAAGGGAGTCTTACAACGGAAGGAGGACCAGCACTGGTGACCCAGGAAGGGAATCATTTGCTCTTTATTTTTAACATAGACATTCTTTACTTCTGGCCAATGTGCCCTTTTCTTCAACAATTAAAGCAGGGGTAAAACAGGCTGTTTTAGTTGGCAGTTAAAATTCAAGTCAACTCGTATTAGCCAGAATGACTTCCTCATACCTCAATGTGTGAAATTTTCTTTTATCACCTGAAAGGGTCTTTAATGAAGGAATCATTTATGGGAGAGCAGGCAGAGTAAAGGGAATCAATAGGGAATTGTGAAGTACCAGGAACAAGAAATGGCAGAAGACATCACCACCCCAAGTGTTGAAGGGGTATAAGGAAGAAACAGCATTAGAATACTGGTGCCTGATATAATTCCAAGTCTCAGAAAAGAAGCTGTCCCTCCAGACCTCCAGTCCTGGGGAATGCAGGTCCTGCCAGAGCCTCATCTGCAGCAGGCTGTCAGTGGAGAATGAAATGCCCTCCCGCCCCTCCTGCCCACCAACTTCCTGTCTCCAATCTCTGCTCTGCAGTCAGTGCCTCCTATTGGCTGAACCCAGTTGGAAACTAGCATGACATGGCCCATCAGGGTGGGCCTGCTTGGGCTCAGAGTGGGGCTGAGTAGGGCAGAGGATGATCTGGGTTGGTGGGAGGTGGGGAGGGCAACAGACAATAACCAATACGATCAGGATATCAAACCCTTTGCAAATATAATCCCAATTTTGAGAAAAGTGATACATGTATTTATGTATAAGAGAATTCTGAACTATAAATTTAAAGTAGCTATCTCATGGTAGTAGAAGAATAATAAATGGTTTTTATTTTTTATAGTGCTTGGTATATCTCCCCAATTTAAATAAAAAATGTATTACTTTAAAATTTATCTTAGGAAAAATAAATGTTAATTGAATGATGTGTTTAATTTTAACTTTTAAAGGAAACATTTCCTATCAGTGGCTCTTCACACTAAGAACTTCGCTTCTTGAAATTTCTCAGAAGATCTCACCTAGAGTAAGATCAAGGCCAACGAGAGGATGTTTGTGTTTGTTTCTCAAAGTACTAGCTTGTTTTCACACTATCCTGCCCAATAATAGAAAAGAATAATCTAATGTGGGACAAAGGGCATCCCAGTCCTAGTCATATTAGTAGATGTAATCCATTAATTACTGTTAACTTTGTTATGTAACAGAGTTGGTCTATGACATTTCACTTTGTCAAATAACAAAATTTGTGATCCTAGAGTTGGATGCACAATCACCAACTTCATATAAAGCCCTAGCTTCAAAATGCTTTCAATTTAGTGAAACTATAAACCAACATCTCTGTTTTCAAAACAACTTGTATAGCTTCTGATTTATTTTTCTACTGGTTCATATCTCTCGTGTCTACATGTAAACTACAAACAAAACATAGAGGATCTCGGGTGTTATCAGCAGTCAGCAGCTACACTGTTGTTTTCCATACCCAGATTCCTCTGCTATTCATAGCATTGTCCTCAACCTCACATGGGGTCCGGGGTAAAGGCAGCTGCTGCTGCTGTTAAGTTGCTGCAGTCGTGTCTGACTCTGTGCGACCCCATAGAAGGCAGCCCACCAGGCTCCCCCGTCCCTGGGATTCTCCAGGCAAGAACACTGGAGTGGGTTGCCATTTCCTTCTCCAATGCATGAAAGTGAAAAGTGAAAGTGAAGTCGCTCAGTTGTATCCGACTCTTTGAGACCCCATGGCCTGCAGCCCACCAGGCTCCTCCATCCATGGAATTTTCCATGCAAGAGTACTGGAGTGGGGTGCCATTGCCTTCTCCAAAGGCAGCTGCTTTCCCCCAAAGAAGTACTTCACATGTAGAGAATGAGATAGCAAATCCTTGGAATGTCACAGACCAGCTGTTGAAGTCAATTGTTCCTAACCACCAATGTCTCAGCCGCTCCTTTGGGCCAAAGCAGCAGTTGGGGGAAACAGAAGCAGCCGATTTTCTCTATAAACTAGACACCCACGTAAGCTTGGGCCTCAGAACTTTCATTGCCTGCCAAGCTATTTAAAGCTAAGGATTATGCAGTGAGAACAGACAGGGTGCGTTTTGCCATCTTCTGAAATCTAACATTTTAAGTAACATTTAAAGAGCATAGTTTAAATTTTCTTGAATTCAGTCATTGTACTTTTCAAAGTGGTTTCCTAAACTTCATATTAATTTAAGTATGATTTACTGCATCTTAATATTTCATAAATATCCACAGAACATACATTGTGCTTTAAAAAATGCTGCAGCTAAGATTCAGCTTAATATATTTCAGATCCAATTTTCCAGTACTATTTTTTAACCTTCATATTCTATATTTACAAAGCTATGCTATAATAAAATACACTGAAAAGAAAAGCTTATTAAGTGAAGGAGATCACAGCTCTTTTTAGCAACATAAAACACTTTCATAAAATGGATAAGAATTTCTTAAATTGGTGTGGCTCTTTTGCCATCAACTGTTACAAATGTGAGCTTCTCTGGCATTGTTGAAGTAAGGAAGAAATAATTCTGAGTCGTTTCTAACTATCAGACTACAATCTCCTAAACGGTCAGTGTTTCAGGTGTTAAGAATAGCATCAACCTGAGCTGTAGGAACATATTTAACAACTTTCCTTTCGGAATAAAAATAACAAAGACAACCTCAACATACCAGGAATTATGTCTGTGTTTTTAATCTTCATAAAAATCATTTCAAACGTGGGTAATACACACATTCCCGTGATACCATGGGCTAAACTAGAATCTTCCTCTCGACGTATGAACAGCACTAACCCGACACGGTGTCACTTGGTCCCAGCCGAATCCTTTACTTCCACCACCAGAATTCCATCGTGACAGAGGATCGCCGACAAATCTTTGGTTTCAATGCCGTCGGGCAGTTTATACTGTCGGGTGAAGCTTCTGGAGATAAAACCATGCTCATCCATTCTGGTTCCATGTTGAGCTTTTATCAGCAGCCAGCCCTCGAAGGTCTGAATGATGATATCTTCGGGGAGGAATTGGACCACGTCCAGCAGGACCTGGAAGCGGGATTCGCCTCTCTGGGGCGGCATCTCAGCTGCGTCTACTGGAGGAGCCGGGGCCGCCTTGGCCTTCCCCAGGTCCACCGTGGCTGGCCCGGGCAGTGCATATAAAGCGTGATCCAGCCTGCAGTCTTCCAGACCTCGAGCTTCGAACTCCTGCTCGTATCGCACTGGAGTCTCGATGAGGTGCCTCAGGATGATTTTTGCCATAGTGGAGGCAAGGCCGGCATCCAGCAGCGTCCTCCCCGTCCGATGTCCGCGTGGAGCTTCGCCGCTGCCTTCCAATTAGATTATCAGAGGAGAGCTGCTCTTCGCTTATAACCCCGCGCAGACGCAACCCTTTAATTAGACCTGAATCACAGAGCCGCACGCTCCCTCTTGTCTTTTCGCTCCTGCTGACAATGAACGGCTATTTATAGGGTGTGTTTCGAAGTGCTTTTAGCACACAGCCTGCTCAAGCTGCCGAGTCAAGGATTGCCCTTACATTCTCAGTTATCCTTGGCAAGTGTGTCGGCCTCGCTTACCCAGAGAGAAAAAGAGAGTCAGAAACAATATTTGAGAAATATCTGAGTGCTCTGTCTTTGTAGTGAACTGAGGGATCCAACAACCTAGAGATGAGCACTTATCCTGGATGAACTAAGTCTGCACTAATCTGGTCTCCAGGCACAGTCAGGGGGAGGTGACCTGAGCGTTAAATTAATTAGGAATCAATGACACACACACAGGCACATTAAAACCTCAAACATTCAACAAACCCTCAGCCCTCTGTCCTATGCATTTACTTTCATTTCATCCTTTAATCTTCTATCTTTAAGTGACATCTGAGCCAGGCCACCTGGGTTTATTAAATTTGACTCATGAAAAATCAGATCAAATGACTGAGCCAGACAAGGATGTCCAACCTCAGATGGGGTTGGAAAGGCATAAAACAGAGAATCTGAGTAAGGAAAATAGAGCTCCAGGGCAGAGAAAAAGCTTAAAGCTTTTTAACTATTTGATACTAAAGCCCAGAAAACTAAGGATTAATCTAGTTGCAGCTCTGTTGTTGAAATGGCAAAAATAAATAACATAATTCTTAACTGTAACCCCCTTAACATTAAACTTAGATTGAAAAAGAATAATTCTTTATCCACTGCTATGGCAAGATCTCCAAGACACGTTAAGTACAAAAAGAAAGTCCAGGACAACATATAATGTGCTTTATTTGTCTTTTAAGTAGGCATTTGCTTGTGAAATAGAATCTGAAAGTTATGTCATGGGGAATAGAAGTTGCCTCCTAGGATGGTAGCAGAGTGATCAGAAGGCAGGGGCTAGAGGGAGACTTGCTTATCACTATAAACATATTTGTGCTTTTAACTTCTATAGTGCGTTTGTAATGAACATACACACAAGAGGGTTTAAAATATAGAAAACTTCCTCTCCATGGAGGTTAGTATTCTCTAGAATAGGTAGACTCCAGAATACCTTTCCTTAAAACACATGTCCATTTTCTGAGAATTAAAAGTAAATCTAACTAGTTTTAGTTTTTTATGGTAAAAAATCTGCCTGCAATGCCAGAGACCCAGGTTTGATCCCTGGGTTGCGAGGATCCTCTGGAGAAGGGAATGGCAACCTTTTCCAATATTCTTGCCTGGAGAATCCCATGGACAGGGGAGCCTGTTGGGCTATCATTCGTGGGATAACAAAAAAGTCAGAGACATGACTGACTAACACTTTCACTTTCACTTAGGAAAGTCTAAAAAATTAAAAAACAAAAATTTTAAATTTTAAAAATTAAAAATTAGAAAACAAAAGGGAACAATTTCCTTTAGCTCTTTTATAATACCCTAAAACTCTGAGTGGATATTTTGGTATACAGTTTAAAATATGCCTTAATTATGTTGTTCACACACAGCTTTTTTGACTTGCATTTTACAGGTTGATGACCCTCAATGGAAAAATGCATTCATTGAAATCTTAATGTCCTCTGTCTCACAAAATATTGAGAGATGTTTTCATTGATGCTGCTCTGAGTGGTAAGTCAAAACCAGAACTCACTACCAGTGGCAGGAAATGTATATGGTGCTAAGGATTTGGCTTTAAATTGCTGGAAGGTGCTAAGGATTTGGCTTTAAATTGCTGGAAGGAGTCATAGCAAAATTGAGAAGAAAGTATATAGATTTTCTGTATATCCCCTGTCCCCACACATACATAGCATCTCCCATTGTCAGCATCCCCACCAGAGGGTACATTTGTTACAATCAGTGAACCTACATTAATACAGAGTTTACATTAGGTTTCACTCTTTGTGTTGCACATTCTATGAATTTGCCCAAAGGTATAATCACGTGTATCCACCAAAACAGTATTATACAGAGTCATTTCACTGCCCTCAAAATCCTTTGTGCTCCATCTACTCACCTCTCCTCCTCCCAACCTTTGTTCTGAACAACTGCTGTAAAAAATAAGCCTGCGTATTTGCTGTGCTGGGTCTTCGCTGCTGCATTCCAGCTTTCTCTAGCTGTGAGCGAGGGCTGCCCTTCACTGGCGTGCTCGGGCTTCTCCCAGAGGCGGCTTCTCTTCTGTGGAGCAGGGGCTCTAGAGTGCTGGCTCAGGAGTTGCGGGACGTGGGTGCATCGCCCTACGGCATGTGTGATCTTCCTGGACCGCGATCAAACCCATATCCTCTGCATTGGCAGGTGGATTCCCAACCATGGATCACTGGGGAAGGCCAAAAAAAAAGTCTATTTAAAAAACTAAAACTTCTCTAAAAAAAATACTAGAAAGATGCTGGTAGAATGGACAGAGAAAAACATATCCAATTATGGGTTATTGCCTTTAAGGATGGAGAAGGCAATGGCAACCCACTCCAATACTCTTGCCTAGAAAATCCCATGGACGGAGGAGCCTGGTAGGCTGCAGTCCGTGGGGTCTCGAAGAGTTGGACATGACTGAGCGACTTCACTTTCACTTTTCACGTTCATGCATTGGAGAAGGAAATGGCAACCCACTCCAGCGCTCTTGCCTGGAGAATCCCAGGGACGGGGGAGCCAGGTGGGCTGTCGTCTATGGGGTCGCACAGAGTCGGACACGCCTGAAGCGACTTAGCAGCAGCAGCAGCCTTTAAGGATCTCTACAATAGGTGAGGAGGACCAGATATGAGTGATGTTTCCGTGTTGCTTGCATGACTGAGTTGCTGAGGTTTAAAGGGAGTAGTCACATTTCTGGAGCAAACACCCGTGGCTTCTACTTCTGCTGTCTCCCCCAGACTGCCCTTTGACCCTAATCCTGTGCCTTCCATCCTCCTCTAGGCTTCTGTTCAACCACTTGCTGCTTTCTTGATGTTCTCTAGTCTCTCACTCTCCACAGGCCCCTTTCCATCAGCATAAAGTCAGTTGTACCCCATCTTTTTAAACCAAAACAACACCTGCTAGCCCTTCTGTCACCCCCTAGCTAATTATTCCCCTCCCAGGCCAGCTCCTTGAATTTGTAGCCTGTGTTCAATGATCACTCTTTGTGCTATTGCAAAATAACTCTGCCTGGATTGATGTCAAAGTCAGCCTTATTGCCAAATCTATACTTTAACCTTATCTTCTTTAACCTCTTGAGCATTTGACATAAGCCTCTCAGCAGGAAAGAATGTGAACTATTTTTGTCCTAGCCCTGTCAAGAGAACAAGTAGAGTTTTCTCTTATCCTATTCCATGTATTCTCAGTGGAGGTGATATCACCCTTAAGGGGGCAAAAAATTGGTTCTTATGGAGCAAATCAATCAAACAAAAAATTCCTGTTATCTAAGATTATACCAAATCTTAGCTCTAGGGAATGGATTATGGTCTTCCAAAAGGCCAAGGTACATAAACAGTCATAAAGAATATCTGTGGAATTAAAATTTCATGGGGGAGAGGGAGGAGAAATCGGGTGGAAAATGTCTTAAAGACTCTTGGGGATGGAAGGCTGGAGCAATAATAAAGAAAAAATTGAGGATACAGTCCTAGTTGGCTTCATGAATTGCTCATCCAGACCCCAATGGTATCAGGGGCTCTTTAGGGGGATTTCAGTACCAACAGGGCTTAGGGTCTGAAAAGCTTCCCTAGAAAGAGTAATCTCATGGCCTAGACAAAAAGATGATCAGATAGAGGGGGATAATTGGAGCTTTGGGAATTCAAGTGTTCCTGGCAACAGAATGACATGTTCCAGGGCCTGGAGCCAGAAGAAAATTCTGTGATTGGAAGACAAAAGGCACAGTGTGACCACAATGCAGGCCACAGATTAGGAAGTGGGAGAAATGAGGCTGGAGAGGTGGGGAGCAGGGACCAAATCAGAAGAGATTTGTATGTCATCTTTGTTTTCAAATATCTACCAGTTGCTCTGTGATACAAGAATTCTTGTTTTAGAGTCAACATTAATCTTTCTCTTCATAGTCAAAAGGCCCACTGAGGATTTTTTTTTCCAAATTAAGGTTTAGATTCTATTCTGAAATATAGGCGTTAACTTCACAAAGACCCAAATCAGTACCTTTTTCACTTTTCTGACTATACCCACAATAAGAAACATATCATCACCAGTGAACACACATACACACATGTGTGTGCTTGCTCAGTCATGTCCAACTCTTTGTGACCTCATGGACTGTAGCTCACCAGGCTCCTCTGTCCGTGGGATTCTCCAGGCAAGAACACTTGAGTGGGTTGCCATTTCCTCCTCCGGGGGATATCTTCCTGACCCAGGGATCAAACCCACATCTCCTAAAGCTCCTGCATTAGCAGGCAGATTCTTTACCACTGAGCTACCTGGAAAGCCCACATATACCCATACTGAGTACAAAACATTTAGCTTTTCTACATGTAATGCACTCTGATGGTCTCTGTTTGATTCCATTTAGCTTAACAGTGAGCCTTGCAACTCACTAAATTGATTTTACAGCCAGTTTGGAAAGCACTTAGTTAAAAGCACTTTTTATATTATTAAGCAAGGTGATTCATCATCCGTGTAGGGTGTTATCCCTCTGTAGGGAGACTATGATGGTCTCCACTGGTTTTTCTTCTGTGGCTGCAGAGAGATGTTGAGTGGGTAAGGAAGCAAGAGATGTAGCAAGACCAGACGGCACTGCTTGTGTTGAGTGCTGAAAGGTTAAGAACGGTAAGGATGGAGGCATAGACTTAGCAGTGAGGGTGTCTTTGATTTAATGAGGGAGAGTCAGAGGCAAAATGGGGCAAAGGTTGAACTGCAGTTGTTTGGGGAGTGCATGTTGCAATTTCAAGTTGGGTTGGGAGGAGATGGAACACATTCACTAGAGGCTGACATAAGGTTTGGAAGGCTTGTTTTGTTTTAATAAGATTTTCTTAAGAAAAGTGACCATTAGTCTGCTGGAAAGGAGAGACCTGGTTAGTAAGGGGCCCTGATGGGCCATGGTTGATGGAGTTTGAGACCTGAAGGGCCAATATCCTAAATAATCCTTTTAAGCAAAATGATTTTCTTATGCCATCCTCAAATCATGAGTAAGGTTTTTCTTCAGTGTTTCAGCCTGGTGTCAAATAGACTTTGAGAGAATTAAGGCAGAGATTGTACCAGGCTTTGGGGAAACAAGTACAAAGGGCCTTTGCTATCTGAGGAAGCAGTAATGAGACAGAAGTGGATGATATTAGCAGTCTGGAAAGAGATAAAAGTGACAACCGAGCTAGAACATAGACACATGCCTGAAGGAACCCTAAAAATAATTGAATGATAATTTGATTGGACTTTGCTGCAGTCTCGGAGGCTGGAGTCAGTTCTGGAATGTTGGCCTTATGGCCATGAAGGAATTTACATTTGAGATAGAAGCCGTTTTAACAGGGTTTGAGAGGATGGACCAGGAGTGAGTCCCTACTATGTTCACTCTGCCTTCCCTAGTCCCTCCTATTGGGTTTACCAAGGCACCCACTTTGAGGCTTGACCCTGCTTCTGCTCCCAGTCCCATTATAACCAACAACTCATCAACAGCCTCAGCTCACTACCACAGGGACTCACATCAGATCTGACCTTCTCAGCCTGTGGCGTAGCCAACAACCAGGAGTCGGCCTGTGCTTCTGAGTCTCCAGCCAGATTCCAAATTAGAGTTGGCATCAACCCCCCATTGGAGTTAGCCCAATTCATAAAGCTGAATGTTGGCCACGAGTTTCTCCTTTTGAGGCTTTTTTTCCTGCCAGGTTCCACAGGCCTTCTTAAGGCCTGGATGCTGTTCTGAATCTTAGCTGGTGCCTGGGTCCAGGAGACTCAGGTAGAGCCTCCCTGTTCTTTCTGTAGATATAGATCCTAGTTCCTATGTCTTCCACCTTCTAGCTAGGCTGCTACCAGGCTGTCTGAGTTCTGGCTTAAAACAGCACCTGGGATCCTTGCCAGTCATAGAATGATGACCTGTAACCATTGCTCGAGCAGCTGTGCCTTTTAACTTAGTGGTGGAGCCTATAGTGCAGCCAGAGAGAGCAGCCAGGTAGCTTCATGCCTCCCCTGCTCATCCTGCTTTTCCTGATGTGGATTTTCTGAGCACCAGTGGCCCTCGCGCCTGAACCTGGAGCCAAGTCTCTGTACTTGGGCCCATCTCATCTCCAATAGATCCACCACTTCATAGTGGTTAATAAAACAGACTAAGCACGTATTCTTTGGCACATAGCTTCACCTGAGTATGTTTCAATTTCTTCATCTCTAAAATGTGCAAAAGCAACAGAATGTACCTTCCAGGGATACTGGTAAGATTGAACCTGATTCTGGCCATAAAGCATTTTCACTATAAGGCATTGTGATAAGCGATCGATAAATGAAGTGTTCCTGGTGATCTCTCTAAATCATAAACAGACTGGACACTTGAAGTTATTTGTTGTCAATCAAAAACTTTAATCCTTTTTCTCAGCTATTCTTTAGAATCCTCATGAAAAAGCATATACATCTAATTTTCTAGGGCAATACATGTTACTGAAGCCCAGATGGTATTTTAAATGGAATATATTCTAAAATCTTGGACACAGAGGGTGCTTTTTACTGTCACTGAGTGGTGTAAGGTTTCTACCTCCAAAATAGGACCAACCAAGCAGCTGTCTTTGGCTCATGTTAACATTCCCATTCGAAGAGGCGGTTTCTAAGATATACTAAGCTCCTTTAGTTGCTGGGCCAAAAAAGCAAGACATGACATATTAGTTTCAGACTGGAAAGAAACAGAGATCCTGGAATTTCTACTGAGCTGTAAAACTAAATCCAGACGTGGTTGTGACGTGAAAGTCTGAAAATGAAGCCAGAAGTGGTTTCATATTTTTGTGTGATAACTGCCCTCTGGTGGCAGAGATTAGAGTTACACTCATAAGAGACACTAATAACTGAAATGCTGAATGAGCAATTCATTCCTCTTGTCTTTTGACTCTGTGTTCCAAATAAAGGTGCTCATACACTGAGCCCATTTCAGTATCCTTGCTAACCTTTGCAGCTTTTAGGTCATTTGTATTTGGATGGAAGGTGGGATAAGGATTGGGAAATTTTTGAAGAATAAATTTTGAAACCTTGCTTTCTGATTGAAAACTATCAAGCATAAACTATGCTGATTCTATATAAATGTACCTAAAGAGTCTGCTTAAAGGAATAGTTTTTAGGGAAAGTAAAGACCTAAATCTGAATCCTCACTCTGCCCTTCACACTATCTGTTTGCTCTAGGGCAAGTCACGACCTCTCTAAGGCTTCATTTCTTCTTTGCCAGGAAAATGGGAAAAATACACATCTCTCTTAGGGTTGTTGTGAGAATTAGCAAAGAGATATAAAACATTTAGACTAGAACCTGGCACATAGAGAGTATTCAATAAATATTAGATATTATTTGAAATATACAATAGGATTAGAATTCTTTGGAGAAAGAAACATCCATTTCAACTCAGTAGTGGCTATTTTAAAAGCCCATGTTTCTTTAAATATTAATCAAGGCCTTGACAAGTGTGAGATGTTATTGGATAACTATACAAGCCACTAATTCTGTGCAGATAAGGTTCAGATCAAGCCAGACCCTGGGAGAGATATACCTAAGGCTTTCCTATCATTCCAGAGTGTCTTTATCAGCTATGATCAAATGATTTTTATTCTTTTTCCACCATTTGCTCTTAAGCCCTTTGTTACTATTAACATTACTTTTTAGTTGTTGAACTACCAAGCTTGAGAAACTCAAGTCTGCTTTTTTAACCTGAGGAAAATCACAAGGAAATACAGCTTGCCAAATGGTTCTTGGCAGGGGGAGGGAGGTATTATTTCTTCCACAATGTAGTTTAACTTAAAGGTCATATAAGGATGTCAGGTTAAAGAAAATGTAGGATTAGAGACCGTAAGCAAAGGGTAGAGTGAAGAGTTGGTAGTCAGTGGCAGAGACAGAATCCAGGAGTCCCAACCAGCTTTGTAGCCCCAGGAAGGTCATCATCACATCCGTGGACCTCAGTTCTAAGGGGGAAAACAGAAAAAAAGACTTAACTAAAAGTTAAAAAGAAAAAAGATGGAGAAAAGACACACTTATGTACAATGCTGCTTCTACGCAGCTTGCCAAAGCATTCTCCAAAACATTAAGCACTTTCTTTTTTGTGCCTCTGTTTCCCAGCCCTAGCAACTGCCTTTCTGTCCATTTCACACTCATGCCTAGCAGCTACATGTGGCCCCATTCCCAGGCCAGGTGAGTGGACCAAGAGTAGACCCCTGACAAGAGGTGAGCCAATCAGATTCTGTGGGAGCATGGCATTGGGATTCTGAGACATCTGGCCCTTGTCGGCCCTTGGGTTGAGGTGTGCATGGCATTGAACGGGCATTTCCTGCCATGACAGGTCCAAGGCAGAGAGGGAGAGTCCTTGTGTCCAACTTGCTCTCCTTTCTCTGTGGGGAACTGCAGAGAAGAGTGCTCATGCAGCCTCAGAGAGAATAGTTGTTTTGGAATTAGGACTTCCCTAGAAACCAAAAAATTGCTAAGAACCGATTCCCAAGTCACTTCTTGCCCTTGTGTTAATACTTTGTTAAACAACACTTGTATCATTTGGATAAAATTATCTTTATTTCTAGAGCTAGTGTTAGTAGGTTTCTGTTAATCTTTAAAAAGCAAACACATATGGGTAAAGGAGCTTTGAGGAATTTATTCTGGGGCTCAAGACCCCAGTAAATCCATGATTAGTTAGTCCTGGACTGACTCCAAGAAGGGGCATTTCAGACACAATCCGAGCTGGTTAAAGATACATTTGAGGGCAGAATCTTCTTTCAGTTCAGTTCAGTTTAGTCACTCATTTGTGTCCGACTCTTTGCAACTCCATGAATCGCAGCATGCCAGACCTCCCTGTCTATCACCAACACCCGGAGTTCACTCAGACTCACGTCCGTGATGGCATCGAGTCCGTGATGCCATCCAGCCATCTCATCCTCAGTCGTCCTCTTCTCCTCCTGCCCCCATTCCCTCCCAGCATCAGAGTCTTTTCCAATGAGTCAACTCTTCGCATGAGGTGGCCAAAGTACTGGAGTTTCAGCTTTAGCATCATTCCCTCCAAAGAAATCCCAGGGTTGATCTCCTTCAGAATGGACTGGTTGGATCTCCTTGCAGTCCAAGGGACTCTCAAGAGTCTTCTCCAACACCACAGTTCAAAAGCATCAATTCTTTGGTGCTCAGCTTTCTTCACAGTCCAACTCTCACATCCATACATGACCACAGAAAAAACCATAGTCTTGACTAGATGGACCTTAGTCGGCAANGATCTCCTTGCAGTCCAAGGGACTCTCAAGAGTCTTCTCCAACACCACAGTTCAAAAGCATCAATTCTTTGGTGCTCAGCTTTCTTCACAGTCCAACTCTCACATCCATACATGACTACTGGAAAAACCATAGCCTTGACTAGACAGACCTTAGTCGGCAAAGTAATGTCTCTGCTTTTCAATATGCTATTTTGTTTGGTCATAACTTTTCTTCCAAGGAGTAAGCATCTTTTAATTTCATGGCTGTAGTCACCATCTGCAGTGATTTTGGAGCCCCCAAAAATAAAATCTGACACTGTTTCCATTGTTTCCCCATCTATTTCCCATGAAGTGATGGGACCAGATGCTATGATCCTCATTTTCTGAATGTTGAGCTTTAAGCCAAGGCAAACCATTCAATATCAGAGTAATCCAAGTCTATGCCCCAACCAGTAACGCTGAAGAAGCTGAAGTTGTCCCTCATAATGAGGTACTAAAGTTTGTTTATCTGCAGCTATACAACCCATTGTCTTATTGTGATATATTGACTTGATTTTATAGCATTATTAAAAACTTATGCCTTATTAGTAGTTTGTAGATGTTAGGACCATCTAGAGACTTCCCATCCTAAGAAGATGAGAGTTTGAGTCTGGCTGTTAATTCTCTTTAGGACGTGAACTAATTCATTTAGGGCACACTGATTAAACCTTTCTACTTGGTTGAGTGTGATCAATGGCAATGAACTTTGGATTTCCTTTTTAATCTGGTTATTGTGCTGAAAATATCTTTCTGCTCTGTTACAGTTTATGCAATTTTTACTTGTTATGTATATGATTTTATTTACTCTTGATTAAGCAGAAGGTTTGTATTTGTGTGTGTTATTTAAAATTTTTGTATCAAGTGCCTACTGTGTGCCAGCCTTTGTTCTAATCTAGGCTTTATAGAAAACAGTTTTGTGTGTTTAACAGAATTAAACAGAAATCCTTGCCTTCATGGAGCTAATTTCTAGTGAAGAAAATAGACATTAAAAAAAAATAAGGAAGTCTTATACTGTGTAAGAGAGTAAATTCTAAGGAGAAAAAGATGAAGAGCTGGGTGACCAGGTTGATATTTTATATTGTGCAACTGAAGAAGGCTTTAAAAAAAAAATTTGGTTGAGTTGGGTCTTAGCTGAGACATTCAGTATCTTCATTGTTTCATGAGGATCGCCTGGACTCTAGTTGAAACATGCAGGCTTAATCGCTCCACATCATGTGGGATCTTAGTTCCCCCAGCACCCCCAGCATTGGAAGGTGTGTTCTTAACCACTGGACCACCAGTGAAGCCCCTCACTTTCTTGATAATGGCCTTTGATACACAAAAGGGTTTTTTTAAAGTTTTTATTTTTATGAAGTCCATTTTACCCAACCAATGAGATGTGAGCAAAAGGGATGATTAGTATTTCTGTGCCTGCTTCCTCTGCCCTTCCTCTACTCTATTACCTGGGAGATAATGAGAATTTTAATATTCACCTTTGCCCCAAAGATGGAAACTACTTGTTCAGGAAGACAGAGCTATCCCACCAGTCCTGGACTCCTCACCCCTAGACTCTTATATGAGGGAGAAATAAATGTATGATATTCAGATCATAATATCTTGGGGTCTTTATTATACCAGCTTAATCTGCACCCTAACTTATACAAGTCCAGTGTACCATATATTGCCATTTTCTGTTCTTGCCCTGGTAAAGGTTGGGAAGCACCATGATCTGCACCACTTCTCTTGGTCCTTTGTGGTAGCCCCTTCTCTTTGTTATCAAGGGGAAAAAATCCTTTCCTTCCCATCCATCCAGTTATTTAGCTTTTTCTGATAGCTTATTAGAATACCCCGAATTCTAGGAAAGTTGAGCATATAATGGGTGTTGGCCAGAGGAAGCCATTGCCTTGCCTTGGGTGGTATCTGGGGTTAAGACTGGTGAGACCTGGTGCTGAAAGTCCCCCTCCNATTACCCCTGGCTTTTTTTTTTCCTTGTAGATGTCATTACTATGTTGTTTTCAGACTTCTAGATTTCTTAATTATTTGAAATAAAGTAAGCAAGTTTGGTGTTGTTTCCCTTATTTAATGAAAAGAATATGTATAAACAGATGATGGCATGATGCATGCTAACAGCTATCCTTTTGTAAGTTCTTGTTTTGTTTCTTACCATAGTCTTGACTAGATGGACCTTAGTCGGCAAAGTAATGTCTCTGCTTTTGAATATACTATCTAGGTTGCTCATAACTTTTCTTCCAAGGGGTAAACATCTTTTAATTTCATGGCTGCAGTCACCATCTGCAGTGATTTTGGAGCCCCCCAAAATAAAGTCTGACACTGTTTCCACTGTTTTCCCATTTATTTCCCTTAAAGTGATGGGACCGGATGCCATGATCTTCGTTTTCTGAATGTTGAGCTTTAAGCCAACTTTTTCACTCTCCACTTCTTAGGTTTCCTCAAATCCATAGCAGCCTCCTATGCTATTTTCCTGGCTCTAATGGGAATTCTAGAGGAATATACTTGATCAGACTTTCTATTTTGCTTACAAAGCAAACAACTAAGAACGGTTGCTCAGTCGCTAAGCTGTGTCTGACTCTTTGCACCCCCATAGACTGCACCATGCCAGGCTTCCCTGTCCTTCACTGTCTCCCATAAGTTGCTCAGACTCGTGTGCATTGAGTTGGTGATGCCATCCTGCTATCTCATTCTGTTACCCCCTTCCCCTCCTGCCCTTTCCTAGCATTAGGGTCCTTTCTAATGAGTCAGCTGTTTGCATCAGGTGGCCAAAGTGTTAGAGCTTCAGCTTCTTCAGCATCAGTCCTTCCAATGAATATTCAGGGTTAATTTCCTTTAGGATTGACTGGTTTGATTTCCTTGCTGTCCAAGGGCTCTCAAGAGTCTTCTCCAGCACTACAATTCAAAAGCTTCAATTCTTTGGTGCTCAGTCTTCTTTANCAGCATCAGTCCTTCCAATGAATATTCAGGGTTAATTTCCTTTAGGATTGACTGGTTTGATTTCCTTGCTGTCCAAGGGCTCTCAAGAGTCTTCTCCAGCACTACAATTCAAAAGCTTCAATTCTTTGGTGCTCAGTCTTCTTTATGGTCCAACTCTCACATCCTTACATGACTACTGGAAAAACCATAGCTTTGACTATACAGACCTTTGTAGGCAAAGTGATGTCTCTGCTTTTAATATGCTAAGATCTAAGATCTTATAATTGAAAAAAACTCAAGGTGGTATTTTTATGGCCTAGACTCCGAAAGTCCTCTTTGGAGGCCCTTTTGGAGGAAGAATGTAGGCTTACCCATCTGATGCAATCTGCTCGTGTGCTCATGCCACCTATCCATTCAAACCTCGTGACAGGCAGTGTTGCACCTCAAGAGCGTAAGCTACTGAATTAGTTGCCTGAGTTCAAATGTTGACTCCACCCAGGACCTAAACATCTAGTAATAGCTTAGTATCCAACTCATTGGGTTCTTTTAACACCAAATGAGTTCATATATGGAGCATGCAGTAGGTAGCAGACACAGTTGTAAATACTTTTACATAAAAATAAAAGGTGGCCCGCATGCATATAAAGTGCTTAGCTTGTTGTTCACAGGTGGAACTACAGAGACAGCTGAGAAACTGGGTGTGTAGGTTGTCTACATATGGGGAAGGCATGCTTAGTGCTTTGATAGTAAGACCCAGTAGGTATTAATTAAAATTCATAGCAACTCACCACCCACAGCAATTGGTCAGCAATAGTCAAAAGGCAGAACAAACCCCAGTGGTGTCTTTACCTCTCTATGCGTCGGCAGGCATGCTCACAGTGGACACTGTTCTGAAGATGTCTTTTCTAAGCCCAGAGCAAGATGCACTATCTCGTGGTCAGTTCACGAGCTTCGTAGCTTGATGGAAGCAAAGTCAACAGGCTTGTCTCCTTGAGTGGCATGTTATGTCAGAACACCAACACAGAGCACATACTCAAGGGTTCATTTCTTTCCTTTACTTCTACAAAACATTAACTTTACTGAGTCACCACATCTCATTGCAACAATCTGGCCATCTCTTAAGTACCTCCTTGTGATAACATCTTAGTAGTTACAGCATGTGCTTTTATAGAATGTATTTGTTTCATTTCTTATAACACTGTACACTGCTTTTCCCAACCCCTGAAGAGTGTAGACTTCAATTATCTACTGCCTCCAGGACTATAACCTCCAAGGAACCTATCTTTACAACTTCACTGCCTGCATCTCCTTCTTCCTATCCTTCCTTCAAACACACACACACGCACACCTTGACATTGACCCACTGAAACTTTTCCCCAGATTTCCAAAACACTGTCCCAAGTCTCTGTCTTATGTGTGTAGGTCACATTCCCCTTAGGAAATGATTTAAGGAGAATTAAAAAAAAATAGACTACTACAGAGGTGAGGATTGAGGAAAAGCCTAGTGTAATGCAATGGCCCCAGGGCTACCANCCAAAACACTGTCCCAAGTCTCTGTCTTATGTGTGTAGGTCACATTCCCCTTAGGAAATGATTTAAGGAGAATTAAAAAAAAATAGACTACTACAGAGGTGAGGATTGAGGAAAAGCCTAGTGTAATGCAATGGCCCCAGGGCTACCAAGAGCAGAAAATTATTACAACCTTCAGGAATATTCTCAGTTTTGATTTACAATGACCAGGAAACTTTGGGGGTTTTGTTAGCTGTGGCAGCCACAGAAGTGTACCATTCAATTCCCCAGTGAAGGGAGGAGTAGACTTGGGAAATGCAAGCGTGGGGCTGGCTGACGGCTTCCAGAAGTGAGAATTGTGAGAGTGTTCGGCTTTTGAGCTGAGGCCCCACTTGTTCCAGACAACCTCCCCTTCCTCCCCTGTCTGTGGGGGCTCTAGAGCCTGGATGCTTCTGTCCACACGGAACACCTGTTACAGATCGTCTTCACTCTGGAGCACCCGTCATGTCTGCCTCGCAGTCTGAGGCGCTCCATCCCATTTGTTCCCCACTCTCCTGTGGCAGGTGGCAGATCTCCATCAGGCTGTGCAAGCTCTCCTTGCCCATCTCCCTCCTCCTCCTCCTCTTCACAGGCCTTTCATCCCAGTAAGCCTTTCATGCTTCTAACTCTGTCTCAATGTCTGCTTCCCAGAGAACCCAACTGACTCAGCGGCCATACTTGACCGTGTATGGGGATTGAAGAGAAGAGGAAGCCAGGCCACACGGAGACTAGAGGAGAGGACAGGAGGGTGGGCTGGTACGGTTGGTTTCCCTTTACCTGTTTCCACTTCCTTCCAGAGATCTGACTTCTTTTATATCCATGACCTCCTTGGGACCGTATTAATAAATTTCTTGTCTCTTCTTGACTTAACCTAGGCTTTTATTCTTTTGTCATAAGGATAATTAATTAATAGATTTTTTTGACATCCTCTTCAAAAGGAGGGAAGACTCAAAGCCATAAAATCTCGACCCTAACTATTCCCCTTCTATGACTCTACCAGGGCTCACTCCCAACCCCCACCACCCACNCTTTTGTCATAAGGATAATTAATTAATAGATTTTTTTGACATCCTCTTCAAAAGGAGGGAAGACTCAAAGCCATAAAATCTCGACCCTAACTATTCCCCTTCTATGACTCTACCAGGGCTCACTCCCAACCCCCACCACCCACAACAGTAAGTCTGAAACGGATAAAAAAAAAACACCAAGAAAATTCCCCCATGACAAGTTGGAAGAGGGAAGCCAGGGCAAGAGATGATCAACATTAATTGAAATAATCCTCTTATTCTATGGAGGAAATGGGAATTCCTGCTAAGTTAACCAGAAGAGAAAAAAAAAAATGTAAAGGTGTAATTGAATTTTTTAATTGAATTAATTTTAATTGAAGCAGTTAAAAATAAACTTTTTTTAAAATTGGCTCTGTGAGCAGCAGAGAAAATAAACTATAGAATATATTTCCATGTTTTGGGGGGGCCTCTATCATTCCAATATATTTTAGTGACATAACACTGATTGAATACCTACTATGTGCCAGGTCCAGGAAAAATATTGGCTATGTGAAGATAAAAGACTCATTTCTTAAAATCTCAGATAAGCACAGGAGACAAATGATGAAAAGGAAGGCTAGTGATAAACACTCAGAATAAAATTTCCTTGACTTGGGTTGTACCAGTTTTTAGTAAAGAAAAGCAGTAGCCAGGGACCGGTTACTGATGCATTGGAGCAAAAAGAAAAAATACCATTTTTCCAAGATGAATGGGAATTCTTTGAAAATTAGGCATGTTTTGAAATGAGGGAGAGAAATTCTATACTAAATGTAACTATGGAGATCTATCAAGTGAAGAATGAAGGCTTCCCCCCTGGTGGCTCAATAGTAAAGAATCCGCCTGACAGTGCAGGAAACACAGGTTCGATCCCTGATCTGGGAACACCCCACATGCTGTGGAGCAACTAAACCCACGCAGCACAACTACTGCGCCTGTGCACTAGTGCCTAGGAGCCACAACTAGGCTCCACGTGCCTAGAACCCATGCTCCGCAGCAAGAAAAGGCACTGCAGTGAAGCCCACGCATTGCAGCTAGAGAGTAGCCCGCACTCACTGCAACCAGAGAAAAGCCTGCACGCAGCAAACACCCAGCACAGGTGAAAATAAAGAAATATATTAAATAAGTGAAAAATAATTAAAAAGAGAAATGAAAAAGACTGGGCATTAATATCAGCAGGACATTACCCTAAGCTGTGTCTCCTAAGAGCCCCAGCTTCAAGCCTGCTCTGAAGTCCTCCTGGGAAGTGTGCCACTGGTGAGGATAGCCCGAAACCTGAGTCCTCCATGAACCTCTCCAAATCAATTCTCTCCAGCTTTACTACCATCATATCTTTTTGCCTTTTCAACCTAGACAATATATTAAAAAGCAGAGACATTACTTTGCCAACAAAGAAGTCATTCTTCATACAATATTGGAAAGATCTATTCATTTCTGAGATCACACAAAGTATCATTCTATTCATGTTTGCCTCTGGAAGTTTAAAGAGCCACAGTAGGTAAACAGCAGCTTTACAGAGGGATTCTTACGTGATCAAAGAGGAATGACTGCCGGAGCCCAATGACTTTCATCCCAGTGGCCTGCGGAAGCAGAAATTAACAGGGAACCTCAGTGAAGGCCAATCTGCAGACACAATGAGATTCTCTTTAAGTCAGGTTTCTAGGTTACACTGCCCAAAAGCAACTGCCCTCAAAAATCAGGTTTGCTTTTAGAACCGGCAGATTAAATAAAGGATACAGAAGCAGAAGATTCATCTTACTGTGGCAGTCACTCTGGGGCAAAGCCAAAGGAAGGTGACTGTGTTCTACCCAGACTTGCAAATTCTGCTTCCACCTCTCTGTGGTTTTACAGCATTAACCCAACCTCGCACAGACATCTGTCCCTTCTGGCAACCTAGCCTTGAATTTCTCTAGGACATGTGTACTCAGTCATGTCCAACTCTTTGTGACTCCATGGACTGTAGCCCACCAGGCTCCTCTGTCCAGAGGACTTCCAGGCCTGATTGCTCAATTCTAGCCTCATTCTCTTATCCTCATGATAGCCTGAATCAAGGATCTCAAATCAGGAAAACCTATGCTTGCTTCTGAGGCCTCAAGGCTGAGCATATCTTTTAGCTATGATCCTGAAGCTGAAGCTATAATACTCTGGCCACCTGATGCGAAGAGCTGACTCATTGGAAAAGACCCTGATGCTGGGAAAGATTGAGGGCAAAAGGAGAAGGGATCAGCAGAGGATGAGCTGATTAGATAGCATTACCAACTCAATTTTCATGAATCTAAGCAAACTCTGGGAGATAATGAAGGACAAGGAAACCTGGTGTGCTGCAGTCCATGGGGTCGCAAAGAGTCAGACACAGCTTATCAATTGAATAACAACAACAAATCAGTAACCTAGCAAACCCTGAGCTCCTTTAATACCTCAGTCCTGGACTCTCTGAGCTTTAACTGGAGCTTTGCAGCCCACAGCACTGCAAAGGGGTAAGTCAGGAATTCTAAGACCCCACGTTGAGCCCATCCATCTCAAGGCTAGAGCTCTGGGTCATGTCAGACCTTGTAGAAGGATCTCTTCACCCTGTTCTATTTTCCAGTGAGTATTTTCTTTACTCAAATACATAGGTCAGAGAATCCCTGTTCCCTTTGTGGGGGTGGGGGTGAAACACTGAAATAATAGAGTTTTTTTGCAAAGATTCTGACCTACCAGGTAACATATTATAATTGTACATAGGTATTCACATACACGGATCAACACACGTGTACACACATGTATATCTCTGTGTGTATATATGTATGGATATGTGTAAATGCATAGAGAAATAAGTTTAGAAAGAAAAATAGTGTTCCCAATACTCTGGGTCTTGGTTTATCTCATCTGTAAACTGGGCATAAGACAGCTTATCCTGGAGGTTGTTTTGAGAATTCATTGAGATGTGTGATAACAAAGGGTGTGGCATATATTGGCTGCAGAGCAAATAAGATCAGATCAATATTGTTAAAATAAATGTAGCCACCTCTCCTTTCACATCTTGTGAGAAGGAATTTTTTGTTGTTCTGAGAGTGCTGGACAAAGAAAGCCTGAATGGCCAGTCTCTGACTACCTCTGCAGAATCATCTACTTAAATTGTAAGAGGTTTGTCTTCTTTATCTCAGTGACAACAAGACCTAGTGTTCTATAGAAAAAAGATCTTCATGACCCAGAAAATTACAATGGTGTGATCACTCACCTAAAGCCAGACATCCTAGAAGGTGAAATCAAGTCGGTCTTAGGAAGCATGACTATGAACAAAGCTAGTGAAGGTGATGGAATTCCAGTTGAGCTATTTCAAATACTAAAAGATGATGCTGTGAAAGTGCTATACTCAATATGACAGCAAATTTGGAAAATCCAGCAGTGGCCACAGGACAGGAAAAGGTCAATTTGCATTCTAGTCCCAAAGAAAGGCAGCGCCAAAAATGTTCAAACTACTGCACAATTGCATTCATCTCACATACTAGTAAAGTAATGCTCAAAATTCCCCAAGCCAGGCTTAACAGTACATGAATCGTGAACTTCCAGATGTTCAAACTGGATTTAGAAAAGGCAGAGGAACCAGAGATCAAATTGCCAACATCCACTGGATCATCAAAAAAGCAAGAGAGTTCAAGAAAAACATCTACTTCTGCTTTATTGACTATGCTAAAGCCTTTGACTGTGTGGATCACTACAAACTGTAGAAAATTCTTAAAGAGATGGGAATACCAAACCACCTGACCTGCCTACTGAGAAATTTGTATGCAGGTCAAGAAGCAACAGTTAAAACTGGACATGGAATAACAGATGGGATCCAAATTGGGAAAGGAGAGCATCAAGATTGTATATTGTCACCCTGTTTATTTAACTTGTCTGCAAGTGCATCATGCAAAATGCCAGGCTGGATGAAGCACAAGCTGGAATCAAGATTGCTGGGAGAAATATCAATAACCTCAGATATGCAGATGACACCACCTTTATGGAAGAAAGCAAAGAAGAACTGAAAAGCCTCTTGATGAAAGTGAAAGAAGAGAGTGAAAAAGTTGGCTTAAAACTCAACATTCAGAAAACTAAAATCATGGCATCTGGTCTCATCACTTAATGGCAAATAGATGGGGAAACAGTGGAAACAGTGAGAATTTTCTTGGGCTCCAAAATCACTACAGGTGGTGACTGCAGCATGAAATTAAAAGACACTTGCTTCTTGGAAGAAAAGCTATGACCAACCTAGATAGCATATTAAAAAGCAAAGACATTACTTTGCCAACAAAGGTCTGTCTAGTCAAAGCTATGGTTTTTCCAGAGATCATGTTTAAATGTGAGAGTTGGACTATAAAGAAAGCTGAGCACCTTAGAATTGATGCTTTGGAACTGTGGTTTTGGAGAAGACTCTTGAGAGTCCCTTGGACTGCAAGGAGATCCAACCAGTCCATCCTAAAGGAAATCAGTCCAGAATATTCATCGGAAGGACTCATGCTAAAGCTAAAACTCCAATACTTTGGCCACCTGGATGCGATGAACTGATTCATTTGAAAAGACCTTGATGCTAGGAATGATTGAAGGTGGGAGGAGAGGGGGACGACAGAGGATGAGATGGTTGGATGCCACCACTGATTCAATGGCCATGAGTTTGAGTAAGCTCCGGGAGTTGGTGATGGACAGGGAGGCCTGGCATGCTGCAGTCCATGGGGCTGCAAAGAGTCGGACACAACTGAGCAACTGAACTGAACTAAGCTGAATGCTCTATGGCCCTCAAGATGTCTCTCTCTGGCACTGTTCTTGGGATGTTATGTCAGCTAGTTTGATCTTCACTTGAATCCTGTGAAGACATTTTATCTTTACCCTAAGGAAACGAGGGCCCAGAGGGGTTAAGTAAACTGTCAACACACAGCTGGACTGGGACAGAGTAGAAATTGGATCCTTGCAGACAGGCTTGTCTGTGCTAGAAATCGTATGTGATAGAAAATACTCTGCCCTGAAGAAATACTTGTTCCACATGTACAAAGAGGCACATACAGTTCACCACAGTACTGGTAAGTGAAGTCTTGGAAATCATCTAAGTGCCTATCAACAGGAAACTGAAGACATTTGTCATGGCACATTCATACTGTGGAATACCATGCTGAATTTTCTGGTTTACTTTGGTTTGGATTTTATTGTGAACGTCATGGAACTATGTTCCGGAGATATTAGGTGAAAATATATGTTGCAAAATAGGTACAGAATGACACCATTTATTTAAGATGTGAAAAGCTTTTTCACATTTTCAATAGATAATTAACTCTGTAAGTATAGATGTATAAAATGCAAGAGTATTTTAAAGATCTGAAAATGGGAGCCAAGTTACAGCAAGTTTTGTTGTTTCTGCATGTTTAAATCTTTTGACAATGGAAATTCCTCAGTCTCTTATCTGTGTGTATTTATGTATTTATTTATTATTGAAGTATGAATAAGTATAAACAAATTATTTAAGTATAGTTGATGTATAGCATTATATAAATTACAGATGTACAATATAGATATATAATATATTCCTATACAAATATACAAATGATTTCACAATTTTTTAGCCTGTACTATGTTTATCATTATTACTAAATACTGGCTTTATTCTCTGTGCTGTGCAATAGATCCTCATAGCTTATTTTTCGTATAATGGTTTGTACTTCTTACTCCCCTCCCCCTATTTTGCCCTCCCATTCCCTCTCCCACTGGAAACCGCTGGTTTGTTCATTTTATCTGTGAATCTGCTTCTTTTTTGTTACATTCACTAATTTGTTGTATTTTTTAGATTTCACATGTAAGTTATCTGTGTATTTAAATGAAATATATATATATATATATACACACTTTTAGTTAATAATATGAAATAGGCATCTCTCCTCACTTCTTCTTACACCCTTCAGTTTGTCCATCTTGGAAAAATGGGTTCCCCTGTGATATTCTTCTGTCTGTCGTCCCTGGAATGCTGGTTACCTGTTTCTACAGTAATCAGCCTTGGGAAATGGATCCCCAATCCCAAGCCTTCCTAGCCCCCCCTATTTCATTTCATATTTTTGTGGACTTTAACATCCTAACTTGTCTTTCTTCCTGGGCTACAACCAAGAATCTCTGTAGGAAAAGGTGTAGGTTTGAGAGAGAGGTGAGAGGTTGAAGACTTGATTTAAAAAATTAACTTGGGACCCATGCATCTATGGCCACCGCATCTGTAACAAAAGAAGCAGGAATATACAATTGAGCAAAGACAGTTCCTTCAATAAATAGTGCTGGGAACACTGGACAGCTACATGTAAAAGAATGAAACTGGAACACTCCCTAATACCATACACCAAAATAAACTCAAAATGGATTAAAGACCTAGATGTAAGGCTGGATGCTATAAAACTCTTAGAGGAAACCAAAGGCAGAACACTCTTTGATATAAATCACAGCAAGATTTTTTTCGTTCCACTCCCTACAGTAATGAAAGTAAAAACAAAAATAAACAAATGGGATTTAATTAAACTGACTTTTGCATGGCAAAGGAAACCAAAATAAAATGAAAAGACAACCCTCAAAATAGGAGAAAATATTTGCAAATGAAGCAACTGACAAAGGATTAATCTCCAAAATGTACACACAGCTCATGTATTTTAATATTTTAAAAAATTTTTAATGGGCAGAAGATCTGAATAGACATTTCTCCAAAGACATACAGATGGCCAAAAAAAAAAAAAAAGCCACATGAAGAGATGCTCAATTTTATTAATTATTAGAGGAGTGCAAATCAAAAGTACAATAAGATACCACCACACAGTGGTCAGAATGGCTATCATCAAAAAAATAAATGCTAGAGAGACTGAGAAAAAGCAACCCCCCTACACTGTTGGTGGGAATATAAATTGGTATAGCCACTATGGAGAACAGTATAGAGATTCCTTAAAAGATAAAAATAGAGCTATCATGTGATCCAGCAATCCCACTTCTGGCATTAAAAAAGCAAGTTGAAAGGATGCATGCACCCTGGTATTCTTTGCAGCACTATTTACAATAACCAGAACATGGGAACAAGCTAAATGTCCGTCAACAGAAAACTGGATAAAGAGGATGCAGTACATCTGTACAATGAAATATTACTCAGCAGTAAAAAGGAACAAATAATGCCATTTACAGTGACCTGAATGGACCTAGAGAGTGTCATTAGAGTGAAGTCTGTAAGAGAAAGACAAATATATAATATCTCTTATATGCAGAATATATAAAAATGGTACAAATGAACTTGGGATCAACCCTGAATATTCATTAGAAGGACTGATGCTAAGGATGAAGCTCCAATACTTTGGCCACCTGATTAGAAGAGCTGACTCACTGCAAAAGACCCTGATGCTGGGAAAGACTGAGGGCAGAAGGAGAAGGGGGCAAGAGAAGATGAGATGGTTTTTTAGCATCACCGACTCAATGGACATGAGTTTAAGCAAGCTCCAGGAGATAGTGAAGGACAGGGAAGCCGGACATGCTGCATTCCATGGGGTCGCAAAGAGTTGGACATGACTGAGCGTCTGAACAAGAAAGAAAAGGGGTAGAAATGAACTTGGAGTCACAGACATAGAAAACAAACTTACGGTTATTAAGTGGGGAAGAGAGTCGAGGAAGGGATAAATTAAGAGTTTGAATTAGCAGATATTAAATACAAAAAAATGAGGCATGGAACCCAGTGGCTTTCCCATCTAATTGCATGAATTTTTGACGTCTACTCTCATTTGGTTGGGGAGTGGGAACATCAGTGGATATTTTCACTGGGCTTTATTTGCTTGATTTAAGCACACATGAATGTCTGAGCCCATGAGTGGCAGCTTGCATGCTGTCTGTCCATTCTGGAGTCCTTTGAGATGGCATTTAAGCTGTCCTCAGCTAACTCTGTCCCTTGATGGGACCCCTGAAGGGTTTCCTAACCCTATGTCTCTTTCCTATCTCCCTGTCTCCCTATTTCCTGTGTAGGGGAACTTTGCCTGTTTTGATTGTTCTTCTTTTCCTCTGCAGTTAAACTGCTTGGGCTAAAGTTGTGTCAGCTATGGCGATCTTTCTTTCAGTCCCTTTTCATTTCAACATCTGGCTTTTCAATTCACTTTTTTCCTTTTTTTTTTCATTTATTATCTAAATATTTGTTGTTCAGTTGCGAAGTGGTGCTTTACTCTTTGCAACCCCATGGACTGTAGTACACCAGGCTCCTCTGCCCTCCAGTATCTCCCGGAGTTTGCTCAAGTTCATGTCCATTGAGTTGGTGATGCTATCTAACCATCTCATCCTCTGCTGACCCCTTCTCATTTTGCCTTCAATCTTTTCCAGCATCAGGGTCTTTTCCAGTGAGGCAGCTCTTCACTTCAGGTAGCCAAAGTACTGGAGCTTCAGCTTCAGCATCAGTCCTTCCAAATATTCTGTCCTGAATCAGTCTGGAATATTCAGGGTTGATTTTCCTTTAGGATTGACTGATTTGATCTCCTTGCAGTCTAAGGGACTCTCAAGAGTCTTCTCCAACCCCATGATTCAAAAGCACCAATTCTTAGGTGCTTAGCCTCCTTTATGATCAACTCTACCTGAAGGTATGGCTCAGTGGTAGAGTGCATGCTTGGCATGCATGAGACCCTGGGTTCAATCCCCAGTATCCCCATATTCATATTTTGGGCCTCCCTGGTCGCTCAAGTGGTAAAGAATCTGCCTACAATGTAGGAGACCTGGGTTTGATCCCTGGAATTGGGAAGATCCCCTGGAGAAGGAAATGGCAACCCACTCTAGTATTCTTGCCTGGAGAATCCCATGGGCAGAGGATCCTGGCAGGCTACTTTGTCCATGGGGTTGCAAGAGTTGGACATGACTGAGCAACTAAGCACAAGCACTCACATCTGAACATGAATACTGGAAAAACCATAGTTTTGCCAGCAAAGATCTGTACAGTCAAAGTGATGTCTCTGCTTTTTAATACGCTGTCTAGATTTGTCATAGCTTTCCTTCCAAGAAACAAGTGTCTTTTAATTTCATGTCTACAGTCACTGTACACAGTGATTTTGGAGCCTAAGAAAATAAAATCTGTCACTTCTTCCACATTTTCCCCTTCAATTGCCATGAAGTGATGTGACCAGATGCCATTGCGTTCGTTTTTTGACTGTAGAGTTTCAAATCAGCTTTTTTACTCTCCTCTTTTATCTTCATCAAGAGGCTCTTTAGTTCTTCTTCACCTTCTGCCATTTGAGTGGATCGTCTGCATATCGGAGGTTGTTGATATTTCTCCCAGCAGTTTTGATCCCAGCTTGTGATTCATCCAGAACACCATTTCACATGATGTACTCTGCATATAAGTTGAATAAGCAGGGTGACAATATACAGCCTTGTCATATCTCTTTCCCAATTTTGAACCAGTCAGTTGACTTGCATACAGATTTCTCAGGGTACAGGCAAGGTGATCTGATATTCCCATCTCTTTAAGAATTTTCCACAGTGTTGTGATCCATACAGTCAAAGGATTTAGCATAGTCAGTGAAGCAGAAGTAGATGTTTTTCTGGAACTCCCTTGCTTTCTCCAAAATCTAACTAATGTTGGCAACATCTAAATACTAACGTGGACCAAAAAAATTACTCAATAATCAAAGAAAGAAAAGGAAAATTTTATTTGAACCAACCTGAGGATTATAACCTGGGAGACAGTCTTTCAGAAAGCTCTGAGGACTGTTCTGAAGTAAGGGAACAGGTGGTCAGGATATGTATATGTATATATGCAAAAGGAGAAGAGGGCAGCAGAGGATGCAATGGCTGGATGGCGCCGCTGACTCAATGGACCTGAGTTTGAGCAACCTCCAGGAGACAGTGAAGGACAGGGGAGCCTGGGATGTTCCAGTCCATGGTGTTTCATGAGAGGCAGCTGGTGGGAAAAGTGGGGAAAACATTTATTTTTCAAAGCTTCAAATGATGAACATGTTACATATTTTTAAGTTGGGCATTAGAAAAGAACACTTGTTCGTGCTTCTTGGAAAGAAGACAGTAACTGATGCTGACAGTGCCCAGCCCAGAACTCACCTGCAAACAGTTCCCCTGGTGCTGATAGACTCTGCTTCTCGGCCTGAGGATGTTCCCTGGACCAGGGGGAACGTGTGTGCAGGGCTGCAAGGAAATTAACTGCCTGAGATCCATGTTCAACAGAAGAGGGGCAGGAGTTTGTAGATAAATACCCCAACTTTGTCTTCTCTCAGCAGGACAGTTCTGGGGCATGTTCTGTGTAGTTTCTCAGAGGCCCCCAGGAGGATTAGACCCCAAAACCCACAGCAGTTTGCGCATGCTCAGGCACTTCAGTCATGTCTGATTTTGTGCAACCCTCTGGACTGTAGCCCACCAGGCTCCTCTGTCCATGGGATTCTCCAAGCAAGAATACTGGAGTGGGTTGCCATGCCCTCCTCCAGGGGATCTTCCAGACCCAGGGATCAAACCCATGTCTCTGAGTTCTCCTGCATTGGCAGGCAGGTTCTTTACTGTTAGTGCAGCCTGGGGAGCCCCCACCCACAGCAGTAATGTGCTCATAAATGCACCTATATATTAGGTTTTTTTTTCCCCCTCCTCTGTCTTACCTGTTCCCTCACCATTTTTCCTGGGGTCACCTCTCAAATTAATAACCTCTATCCAAATCTTCATTTTAGGGTCTGCTTTCATGGGAGCCCAAAGACAGAAAGCATATACAGAAATCTGGAATTTTATTTCACAAGTATTACATTGTAGTCCCACAGACCTCCTGCAGCTGATTAATAGAATCTGCATTCGATTTATCAGCAGTTGGAAAAACTCTTACATCCTTTCACAGACCAGGACAAAGTAGTGGATTGGCTAGCTCAGAATGGCCTGCAGTTGACAGTAGTGGGGAAAGATGGTAAGACCTCTCTCCAAAGAGAAGGAGGTGGTTTAAAGAAATGCCCTTAGGTAGTAGACCCTGGAGGGCCTGGCCAGGGCAGAAGGAGAAAAGGCCTTTTGCTAATCCTTAAGGATGAATCCCGGAGAAGGCAATGGCATCCCACTCCAGTACTCTTGCCTGGAAACTCCCATGGATGGAGGAGCCTGGTAGGCTGCAGTCCATGGGGTCGTTGAGTCAGACACGACTGAGCGACTTCACTTTCACTTTTCACTTTCATGCATTGGAGAAGGAAATGGCAACCCATTCCAGTGTTCTTGCCTGGAGAATTCCAGGGATAACGGAGCCCGATGGGCTGCCGTCTGTGGGGTCGCACAGAGTCGGACACAACTGAAGCGACTTAGCAGCAGCAGCAGCAAGGATGAATCCAGCTCAACTAATGTCTTGTAGTTTATGGGCAATTGCTTAACATCTTTGGAAGATATGGACAAAAACACTCAGCAGGCATTAAAAGAAAAAGAAGGTTGTTTTTTTGCAAACCTGTTGCAAAAAGCAGCCGAGGAGGAAGCAATAGAAAGAGATAAAACATACCAGGTCATGTGGGAGCACCCTGGATAAGCTACTGAGAGTCAATGTGGGATCTCGCTCTGCCTGAGAAGGCAGCCTGAGGATCCTTGCTGTTCAGTGCAACCAAGAAAGGAGGCTCCTCTGGAATCAGAAGGCCATTGGAGGAAGACCTAGGGGTCAGCGTTTTGCCACCAGAACTGTGAAGACGAATATAAGGACCTCAGCTCTAGCTGCCAGGTGATCCACTCAGCATCTGATGGCATTGGAGACAAGATGGGGCAGATCTGGAAAAGAGCCCAGAACCTGGGTGGCCAGAGCTGGAGCTACACTTGGAAGGGAGCCAGAAGCCCCAGCGTAGGCTCTGAGCCCAGGGGCTTGAAAGTCCAGAAGGACCATCATCCAGTCCTGAAAGGAGAAAGCCTCAGGACTGAGTGCAGTAGTCCTGGCCAAATGATTTTTTTTTTTTTTAACTGTCATTTAGCAGAAGACTACTATGTGGGAAAATAAATGCTGCCCTGGGTGATTCAGAGGGCTTCCCAGGGAGCCCAGCGGTAAAGAATCCACCTGCCAATGCAGGAGACACAAGAGACATGGGTTCAGTCCCTGAGTCAGGCAGATCTCCTGGAGGAGGAAATGGCAACCCCCTCTAGTATCCTTGCCTGGAGAATCCCATGGACAGAGGAGCCCAGCAGGCTACAGTCTATGGGGTCACAAAGAGTTAGACATGACTTAGCCACTGAACAACACCAACACAGGTGATTCAGAAGCTAAAATCTTCTAAATCAGCATGAGGAATACCAGGTGGGGCCAGTACACAGCCACCTGCTCAATTACAAGTAAGGTGCTAAAATTAATACCTGTTGTTATTTCCTCATTTATTTTCCAAATGTGCCAAGTTATCTTTGATTGTCCCTCCATCTTTCTGCCTCCATCGGGCTGAGCAGTAGCGATTACATCAACAGGCATCCAGGCTCCCGGGCTTCCCTCTGGGTTCAGCCAATAGGAGCCAACAGGCAGGAGATCAGAGGGAGGAGCTGGGAGGAAGGCTGGGGTGTGGGTTCCCCAGCTCTCTCTCTGTAAGGTCACCCAAAGGTCACCCAGGCTGACTATGCACCTCACCGATTGGAAGGGGACCTGCTGGACAGGACTCGTCCTTCCAGGTTTGAATCACCTCTCTGCCCTTGTCTGACTGTTGCTACCAGTCCTGGGTTTTCCTGCTGGGACTGTGGTTCTCATGCATCCCCCACTCCTATATATTTGGTCTTTTTGAAAACAAGACCTCTTTGAAAGTGAAAGTGTTAGTCTCTTAGTTGTGTCTGACTCTTTGCAATCCCATGGACTGTAGCCCACCAGGCTCCTCTGTNCCCCTCACAGACTGAGGAATCCCAGAGGGCTGTGGGTCTGGGGGGTGAGGGTGTGGTTCTCAGGGAGGAAGTTTCTGGAAGCCCCGCATGTGTGAAATCTCCCCCAGCTGTGCCCCATGGAGGGAGGGACTGAACGGTGTTATTAATCATTTTCCAGAGCAGAGCTGCATACCCTGCAATGCAGCCTCTGGGGGCCTGGGCTGGGGAGGGGACAGCCTGGGAAGGAGAGGAGCATGGGGCAGGGGGTCCACACCTAGACTGTCTCAGACATACATGCAGAGTCAGTCACTCAGCCACTCAACAAAGGGTCATGAGCACTCACCATGCTGAGACATGGAGCCACAGAAGGGATCAAGGCTGACTCCATCCCTGGCCTTGCAGAGCACATGGGTAGGTGGAGGAGGTAGATGGGGATCAAAATCGCCCACAGGGAAATCATTACCGTCTGCGAAGGAGACGCAGACACAGCTGGGATAGCTGGCTCATGGACCTCTGAGGCCAGGCTGGACTGTCCATCCACCACGACCTTGCTCCCGGGACTCTCTCCCTGGGGTCGCCCGCTCTGGCCCTCTCCCAGGGATGCTGTGTACTTGATCCAGCTCAGTCTACCTCCTCTTCCACATTCTCCCTGCTCAGGCCCTTCTGCCATATTAGACCAACTTCACTGCATTTCTGATGGCTGGCCAGGGAGGGTAAGCAGATGGACTTTTGCCTGGCCCCTGCCTGAGCAGGGGACCCAGATGAGGTGAAACGGGAATTGAAATTGGTCCATGTGGAGCTCTCAAAGCTAAGGGGCTCCCAGGGAGATCAGACTGGACAGAAAGGCCTGGTTGACCTCTGTTTTTTCTGGACAGGAAGCGTGACCAGACAGGGCAGGAGTTAAGCCACTCTCTCAGGGCACAGGGACAGCCACTCACCCTGAGTCCACATGGCCTACTCTCGTCTGGGGCCCCAAAGTGACTTTTTACCATGTGGCTTAAAGGGGGTGATCCACCCTCCCTAGGTCACACAGCCAGTGGGGAGCTGGGGCTGGACTCTGATGGCAAGGCAGGGTGGAGGGGCCACTCAGACATTCTGGGGAGGAGGGAAGGCAGCAGCCCTGAGGTTGAGGAGTACAGAGACGTAGATGCTGAAACTTCCATATTTAACCTTCAAAAGGCTTTTCAGGGAGTTCCCTGGTGGTCCAGTGGTTAGGACCTGGCACTTCCACTGCTGGCTTCTTGGTTCAATCCCTGATGGGGGAACTAAGACCCCACAAGCTTCGTGTAGTTAAAAAAAAAATGAAAGAGAACTCTTCATAAAGGGATAAACATAGTTACCATTTGACCAGGTAATTTCACTCCGAGGTATATACCCAACATAAATGAAACTTATGCTCACGTGAGATTTTGTAAATGAACGTTCACAGCAGCATGATTCTCAGTAACCAAAAGGTGGAAAAAGCGCAAGTATTCACCAGCATGGCCCAGCTACACAGAGGAGTGTTATGCAGCTGTGAAAAGAGCAAAGCACCGGCACTCACACCACAGTATAAACGACCCTTGAACGCGCTATGCTGAGTGAAAGAAGCCAGCTGCAAAAGGTCATGTAATGTATGATCCCACGTATATGATAGGTGGAGAAGAGGCAGATTCAGAGACAAAAAGTAGATAGTGGTGGCCATGGGCTGAGTGAGCGGAGAATTGATGCTTTTGAACTGTGGTGTTGGAGAAGACTTGGGAGTACCTTGGATTGCAAGGAGATTCAACCAGTTCATCCTGAAGGAAATCAGTTCTGAATATTCATTGCAAGGACTGATGTTGAAGCTGAAACTCCAATACTTTGGCCACCTGATGTGAAGAACTGACTCACTGGAAAAGACCCTGATGTTGGGAAAGATTGAAGGCAGGAGAAGGGGATGACAGAGAATGAGATGGTTGGATGGCATCACCGACTTGATGGACATGAGTCTGAGCAAGCTCTGGGAGCTGGTGATGGACACAGGAGCCTGGCGTGCTGCAGTCCATGGGGTCGCAAAGAGTCAGACACGACTGAGTGATTGAACTGAACTGAGCTTCTAACAGGTATGGGATTTCTTTCTGGAGTGATGAATATGTTCTGGAATTCATTGTGGTGATGGTTGTACAACACTGAATATGCTGAAAACTGTTGAATTTGAGAATGGTAGCTGAATTAGATGGCTGAATTGCATG
Source organism: Neotragus pygmaeus (assembly GCA_006410875.1). NCBI lineage: Eukaryota > Metazoa > Chordata > Mammalia > Artiodactyla > Bovidae > Neotragus > Neotragus pygmaeus. The sequence goes on from SJYV01018625.1 coordinate 35,684, forward strand.
GTACGGGAAATGTGTTTCAATGAACCTCTTCCTTCAGAGTCAGGATGAGTTTTCCTCTTTAGGGACCAGAGGTCTGCGCTGGCAGGAGCCTGAGGGCAAGCTCTAGAGGAGGAGGAGGCTGGGACCCACCCCCTGGGGCGGCCTTGGCTCTACACATCCTCCACCTCCCCACCCGGCTCCCATCACTGTGCTCTCTGAGGCTGAGCCTTCCCCTGGCCGACTGGGATGCTGTCCTGACACCTGCCTCACCATAATCTCTAGAAATCCTTCTTCAGCCTCTCCCTCCACTCCCATCCTTCCACTGGCTGGTCTTTATTGGAGTGCCTGTCGGGTACCAGGCTCCATGGGGTGCTGGGGATACACTGGTGAACAAACATCCCAAGGCTGCCATCCTGGATGTCCCCAGATCTGCACCCACCCCTTTACCTGAGAGGGCTTCCTTGATGGCTCAGATGGTAAAGAATCTGCCTAAAATGCAGAAGACCCAAGTTCGATCCCTGGTTTGGCAAGATTCCCTGGAGAAGGGAATAACTATCCACCNGGTGACAGCATTCAGGGATTACGGGTCACAGTTCAGTATGTCCACACGTGTGCACATGCATGGATGCTCCCAACTGTACCGCTAGGTAGTTAGGACACATGCATGATCAATTTTTCCGTTGGCTTGAAAATTTTTTTAAAACACTGGGGAAAAATAGGTCGAGGTTTTTTGGTTTTGTTTTTGTTTTTTTAGTTTATTTATTACTTCTTTATTTGGCTGAGTTGGGTCTTAGCTATAGCACAAGGGATCTTCATCACTTCACAAAGCAACATGCAGGCTACAGAGTACAGGGCTTTCAGCAGTTGCGGAGCACAGGCTTGGTTGCTCTGAGGCATATGGGATCTTAGTTACCCAATCGGGGATTGAACCCAAGTGTCCAGCATTGCAAGCCGAATTCTTATCCACTAGACCACCAGTGAAGTCTCCAGGTCTAGGTTTAAATGAAATACATGATTCCCTCACCTCCACAACTGACATGTTTGTGGAATTTAAGCTTAAATTCCATACTTTGAGCATCTGACTAGCAGAGTTTAGCCATGAAATCCTTCATGTTGAATTTAGGGTTCTAGCAACCTAAGCTTTCTACCCTAGCATACTTTACACTTGGCAGGTACTCACAGAATCAGGGACAAACACTAGAAAACGTGCTTCCTTTTTGAATCTGAAGTGCATTTAAAACACTCCTCTCCCCTCTCTGTGGTTGTTCCAAATGACTCATCAGATTATCTGAGTAAAAAGAGTGTCTCTTGTGAGTCGCTGCTGCCCAGTCCACTCTCTCCTTCCAGTTAATTGTCAGCAAGGGGATCAGGAGTGGTGGGAGGGCAGCGGGAGAGTGGGGGTCCCTCTCCCAAGGACCCTACCACAGCAGAAGGGGACTGACGAGGCTCAGGGGGAGGCAAGGAAGGATATGGGGGAGGGAGAGACGGGTCCTGCTTCTAAAACTGCTCACCCTACTGGCATCATGTCGTCGCTCCCTGGAGGGGCAGATTCCAGAAAAGAGGATCAGGGAACAACTTGCGCCCCAACAGCCAACACTGGATGGTGGTACCCCAAGACCAGAGTGGCAGACATGCTGTCCTAGTGAGCCCGGGCCTCCATGAAGACAGGGGTGGGGCTGCAACCACACACATTCATGCCTCGTGGTTCTCAGGCTGCAAGTCTGAGTGTTGCTGGCAAGGAGGGTTCCTGGTGAGGAACCTCTTCCGGGCTTGCAGACCTTCTCACCACTCCTCGCGTGGTGGGAGAAAGGGAGATTCTGGTGCCTCTTCCTCTTCTTAAAAGGCCATCATCCTGTCGGATTAGGATCCCCATCCTCATGACATGATTTACCCTTAACTACCTTCTCACTGGCTGCATCTCCAAATACCATCACATTCAGAGAATTACGGCTCCGACATTTGGATGTGGGGAGACACAAACTTTCAGCCCATAACATACCTGAACCTAGCGCACAGGAGCAAAAGTCCTGACTGTTCCACCTGAGCAGGGCCCCTGTTGTACATGCTTCCTCACAAAATGCAAAACATGGCACGGAGAGACAGGCAACACGCTGGTCGGGGCATGATGGTGCTTCTCCTCATCAACACTGGCCTCCCCAGAAGAGCACCCCACTGCCAGCCCCACACTACGGGCCAGCGGCCCCATGAGTCCTGCCCCATCCACGCCCTCAGTCACGGTGGTCTATAGACAGGAAGGCTTAGAGGGGGCTGCTGAGGGGGCGGAGGCCTTCAGGGGAGCCACAGCTGCCCCAGTTCCAACATGGGTGGCAGGAGAAAAATCCTGCTCGATTGCAGAGTAGAGCCCACTCGGCGCTGCTTCGAGCCCCACTCCCACTTCAACCACCGACCAGGGCGCCCACATGCCTTACCAGGTGGTCACAGGCTGGCTGGAATGCATTGGTCCCGCACACGTAAAGGGTGCTGGAGCTGAGTGGCTGCAGCACACGGATGTAGTTGAGGCATTCTGTCTACAGGGAAGAGAAACGCACGGGTCAAGCACTGTGCGGGTTCCACCGGATGCCCTCCACGATCCCAATGGCTCATCCTGCTCGCTCTAGAGCAGGGACCAGTCCTGAGCACACGCCTGACAGCAGCTCCTCACAGCTCGCGGGCCTCAGAGGCTTTCCATCTCCACAGGCCAGCCCTGCTCTGCCTGGCACAGTGGGGGCAGGCTCCCTAAGATCTGACCCCAGACCTGGGCAATCCTACATGTGCAGCTGGCCCGTGTGCTTCAATTTCTGCAGGGTTCATGGGCCGCCGTCAAGTGCCAAATGGACTTTACCCCAGTCACTGATTTATACACAGCAAAGACATGCCGGCCAGAAGGCAAGGAGAGCTGACCCTGAATCTCAGTGGATACCCAGCCCAGGGAAAAATGCATTTGCTCTCAGAGAACACAAACCATTCACTATGTTGGCAGACCCACGCAGGGGTATGCTGTGCAGAATTCCCCCTGCCTTCCTTTTCTCTGGGAGGCCCCTACCCTCGACACCCTAATGCATGCAACTGGAAACAGTGCTGAGAGGGGTGTGCCCAGCCCGCCCAGCTCAGGGGAGAGGCAGGACTAAGGAGGGGCTCCCAGCCTGGCTGCACATCAGAGAGGCGCATCAGGAAAACCAGATGCCACTGAGGAACCCACTGGCTATTTCAGGCTGACCTGGGATTATATGTGGTAGCATCTGAAATTATCTCCATTCAGGAAAGGCTTCTTTTGCCATGATTGTTTTTAAACTGGTTGGAAGTAATTCATAACTCCATGAAAGAACTGGGAGGGACCCTTGTCCGCTGTTCAACCTCCACGTAGGCCCAAACCAAGTGCCTGTTGTAACTTAGGCCTAAGATAACTCCCTGAGACACCTGTTATTACATTGCAATGCCTGCATTTTCCCTCATTTCCAATTTAGCAACTTTCATGACAGTGCCTAGTATTTTGCTAAAAAAAAAAGTTTAGCCAAAATTTCTGTTTTTGTTTAAATTTTAACTGTTTTGAAATTAGCCACCAACTACTGAAACTGAGCTGTCTTAACCAACGACCAAGGAAGATGGGGCTCTTATACTTTGAGACTCTGACATGGGCCCAGCAGGTGGGGGTAACCCAGAATTCTGGAGGGAGATGGACATTCAGCCCAGTGTTCCCCAGATGGACCAGGCTGTGCTTAGTTGCTCAACTGTGTCCAACTCTTTGTGACCCCATGGACTACAGCCCACCAAGCTCCTCTGTCCATGTGATTCTTCAGCCAAGAACACAGGAGTGGGTTGCCAAGCCTTCCTGCAGGGGAATCTTTCCCAATCAAGGGATTGAACCTGCATCTTCAGAGTCTCCTGCACTGCAGGCAGATTCTTTACCCACTGGGCCATTGGGGAAGCCTCATGCTGAGGTGCCTAGTATCTCCTAGAGAAGGAGCAGAATCTCCAGGAATGGATAGATGTTGCCAAAAATCCTACAGCAACCCCTCCAGACCACTGCTGTTCAAGGGAGGCACAAGCCCTCCCGGCGTTCTACACCTTAAGCCAGCAAGCATCAGACATCATTTTCTATAGTCAAAGTTTCAGGCCATTTGGACCAGTTAAACTCAGATCAACTTTAAAGTAATTTTCAAAAGCCTGGTATGTTTGGCACTGGCATTGAGAGCCCCAAGCTCACCACTTGGGAACAGAGAGGCGACCCGCAGGATAAGCAACAATGAACACTCTGGGGGCTACTCCGCACAAGTTGGGGCACTGGGGAGAGTAAAACAAGTAAGCCGTTCCCCGGGTGGTCTTTGAAGCTTGCAAAAGAAATTACCTGTTTTGATTTCCCCTTCTCTGCACATCTTGCTTTTTTATCTTCTGAAACCTTCCAATAAGCCTGTGAGGAAGAACGAAAGAGTCCATTTCAGTGCATGTTCCCCCTTTAATAAAAAGGACAGACTGGTATATAAATACACAGTTTACAAAGCGCACGTTGGTATTTGAAACACAGGTATTCCCCGAGGCATTAACATCTCAGATTACAAAGTAAGGCTCAGAGCAGACACTGCTGCATGTGAGCAACAGGGGCTTCAAGAGTGTTCTGTGACCCTCACCCCGCAGCCTCAAAGGGGGCCTGGAAGGCAGTTCCCAGATGACCATTACTCACTGCAAAACAACTGCAGAAACCAAACGACCGGAAGTGGGGAGAATTAGTCATCAAAAACCTAAACTGCAGGCATTCTCTCTCTTTTTGCGGGGAGCAGGGTGCACACCACACAGCATGTAGGGTCTCAGTTCAGGGACCAGGGATGGAACCCCTGCCCCCTGCAACGGAAGCGCATGGGACAGTTGGGAAGTCCCTAAATAAACCGCAGGCACTTTCAAACATCAAGCGGGTGTTTTCAACCATTCAAAAGTGATTTTCGAGTCCAGTAAAAAGTCTTGATATTTACTGGCTCAGCGGAACAGCAGGGTTCCGATGCTTTAAATTTTATGTGATGGCAGCAGGTGAAGGAGATGGAGCCAAGCTTCCTCAGGTCGAGTGTCTTTCCGCTGAGACCTGGATTCCCGCTCCTTCCACACCGGGTGGACGGGCAGTCAGGCCGGCAGGTGCCTTGGCCCCTCACCCCCCAGGGAAGCAACAGTCTTGCCTCACCGAAGGCTCCCACACTCCTGCCTTACCATCCCCAGACGCCGTGTCTGCCCATGTGATGGTACGTGTCTGATACCAAAATACATTTCCCCCCAGAGAACCGAAGCTGGCTTCAGGCACTCGGGGGTCAGGAAGCAGCAGGAGGAGCTTCTCCACAGCAGTGACGTGAACCCCCCAGTGACACGTCTTCAGAGAAATGGGGGCCCTCATCAGGACCAGGACGCGTGAAAGCAGAACAAAGTCCCATTCCAAACAGTAACTTTCTTTTGCAATTAAAACGTACACAATTTCGTCATCTACAGGCAATGCCTGAGGATACGGGAACATGAACTCTGACAGCCCTTAACCACGTTCTCGGGGGTTTCACTGAAGCTTGGCCTGGGGTCCTTTCACTTTTTCTTCTCTTTCACATCAACAGGGCCCAAGCTTCTCGGTCAGTCTGAGGGGCCACAGTCAGGGCTTTACCAGGGAAACGAAGGCTCTGACTGAGCATCTACGTGCCTAGTGGAACCACGGTGCTCCCAGCATGAGATTCTGAAAGGCGGTGTTGGCCGAGTTGTGGAGGAGAGTGGGGTTTGACCAACACTGGGAGTAGGGGCTGAGAGGAAATCAGACCGTGAGCACCCCTCTGCCCTAAGCACCTTACAATTTTAAACACTTTATTTCCACAGCATAATGGCTGCAATCTCATTTATGTGAAACAGAAACTAAGCACTATGCCTGCCTCTGGAGATGAAGACAAACTCAAGAAAATAAGAGAGGTCTGGGGCAGAAAATACCTAAGATGAGTGTGGGCCAGCTTGATTTCAGAAAACAAGAAAATTACACCAACCACTTGCGTGGTGTTTAAGGACTCAGGAGCCTAAGAGAGACTGCCAGAGGTTAGAAGGGGACAGTCTGAGCACTGAGTGAGGCTCTGGATGCAATGGCTTGAGACACTTCAAACGTTTAAATCCATGAGTCACGGTCATACTAAAAACAGCCTCCAAACCTACTGTCTCCCTTTGGAAAGAGCTTACTCATTATTTTGAAAACTAGTAAAGAAAGGCAAAGATTTTAAGCTCTGATCCTGCCATTTCCCTGGGAACTAGCCTTGGGAGATGTGAATAGCTGGCAATGGGCAGTTCCCCTTCACAGACAATATTCCAGTACAGAGATGGAGAAGGTAGAGGCGAAATGTTCCATTCGGCAATTCTTGGTGTGCTCTAGACTACAATGGTCAAGAGCAAGGAGAATGCCCACCTGGGAGGAGGATCCTGCCTCTCAAAGGAGCCAGCCCAACACTGGGGCCCTGACAGGCCTGAAAGCAGCTTTCCCAGCAAGTGGACAGAGGGTAGCTTCTAGAAATGGAGATTCAATAGTAGAGTGCCCAGCCACATAAACTGTCTGATTTTAACCCAAGCAAACTGAATAGTTAAACCTCATTAATGTGAGGGTCCATGAAATTTGAACACTATTTGATGACATTGTTAGAATGCAGTAATGACATTCTGGAAAAAAGGAGTCCCTACCTTTAGGAGATGCTCTGGAAAACTTTTGGGGATGAAGAACATGTGGTTGGGACTTGCTCCCACAGGGAGCAGAGGACAAGGACAGGGATGAGAGGATGGGGGTGAACCCTTGTCCTGCAGGAGCCTTGAGGGGGTACAGGGGTCATCATATCACTCCCTCTGCTCCCACGCGTGCCTGAGATTTTTCGTAGTAAAACATTCAATAATCTAAGATAAAAAGAGGGTGATCCCTGGGTGAGCTGCCAGTCTGGGGAGGACGGAGGCTGCCAGGGGAAACACCCTGAGATGGGGCTCGCAGACACAGGGCAGGAGGGGAGCTTCTGGATAACAGTGCCCTTGGCCCTGGTGGGTAGGGAGGCTGCTCGCTGGCCGTGCAGGACGGTCCACGGGACCAGCCACTGGGATGAGGCTGCATGGCCAAGAAAGGGACTGCCACCCCAGGAAGAGCCCAGTGTATGGACTTGAGAAAATGCTAGAAAGAAAAAGACAGCAGGGGCACAGGGAGCCCACACCATACCTCATGCTGCTTCTTGGAGATGTTGTGAGCATTTAAGGCAAACACAGCTTCCCGGGCACCCACAAACAAGGTGTCCTCATCCTCACTCAGCAGCAGGGCTGAGTAGTTGAAGATGCCTGGCTCGTGAAACTGCACCAGCTGTACCTCTGGGGAGGGCAGGGCAAGAGGAGAGTGCATTAGGTATTTCTGAGCCTGGACACGTCCAGAGCACCTAGTCTCCCTCTAGCAAACTGCCGACCCACACGGGCCACGCCTGGGGTCTGCTGCCACCGTGGCCAGGCCCGGGCCAAAGCCAGAACTCAGGCGCCTTTGGGTGCAACAGACCTGCCGAGGCCACCGCCACGTGTGAGGCCACCATGCAGCCACTGCACTTGACCAGTCTTGTGGCATGACTTCCCTTCCTGCTCCCTCCAGCCCAGCTGAATTCCAAACCCGGCAGTGTGACCTCCCAGGATCGTGACTTCCCAGGAGTGTGACCTTCTAGGAACACGACCTTGAGGCAGTATGACCTTATGGTGTCCCAGGAGAACTCAAGACACCTTAAACTGCTGACAACTGCGGTTCCCTCTGCCTCCCATCAAATTCTTATCTATGTGCATGTAATCACCCACAGATGAGGTTTATAAAAAATATAGCTATTTAGCATTTTCTTATTCAGAAAAAAATCATTTATCGCAAAGTCTTATTAAAAAAAATCTATTGCAGTGATTTAAGCCAGCATTTTCTAAGGATAACCACCACAAACTTAACAAAGCAGAGCAACAGGTGACTTTTTCACTTATTAGGTAATTGCATCAATAGCTATTTATGAATATGAAGAATTTAAGACTAGCTATGTAGAAGTAATATAAATGTACTGACACTCTTTCCTAGGCAGCTATTTCTTCTTTTTGACCACCCCAGCATCAATTTTAAACTTGGCTTGCCACGTATCACCAAGTTCTGCTTTTATTGAAGGATTAGGTGTTCTCGCTTTCTCCTCTTCTAATTTTCCCCTGTTGAAGAAAGGTGTGCATGGGGTAGAGTCTCTCCCAGCACAGAGTGCCTGGAATTCTGCACAAGACAGCTCAGTCCTGCAAGCACAGCCCATTCAGGACTACAGAGTCAGAAAGACTGGGGGGTCCCAAGGCAAAAAATTACAGAGAAACCAATAAACGGCAAATGGAAGCAATTCGCCTGAAGCTCAGCACCACATACTGCCTACTACAAACACTCTTCAGTGTGGTTTGTGCCTGGGCAGTGTGCACCAAAGGTCGTCAGGCACAAAGAAGATAAACTTCCTTCAGGGGCGCCCCCGGACTGAGAAACCAAATCAGTGGGCCAAGAAGAAGCCCTGCGAGTGTCTCCAAGTGTCAGAGCATCTCCCCAAAGCGGCAGTGCAGGCCCTCTGTCCACACACAAGGGCCAAGAATACGGACCCAGCAGCCAAGGGCAGCCACGCTTCTCCACACCAGAGCAGGGAGCAGGGCGCCCATCCCCGTCAGGTACTGCCAGCACCTGCCANACTCCATGAAAGAACTGGGAGGGACCCTTGTCCGCTGTTCAACCTCCACGTAGGCCCAAACCAAGTGCCTATTGTAACTTAGGCCTAAGATAACTCCCTGAGACACCTGTTATTACATTGCAATGCCTGCATTTTCCCTCATTTCCAATTTAGCAACTTTCATGACAGTGCCTAGTATTTTGCTAAAAAAAAAGTTTAGCCAAAATTTCTGTTTTTGTTTAAATTTTAACTGTTTTGAAATTAGCCACCAACTACTGAAACTGAGCTGTCTTAACCAACGACCAAGGAAGATGGGGCTCTTATACTTTGAGACTCTGACATGGGCCCAGCAGGTGGGGGTAACCCAGAATTCTGGAGGGAGATGGACATTCAGCCCAGTGTTCCCCAGATGGACCAGGCTGTGCTTAGTTGCTCAACTGTGTCCAACTCTTTGTGACCCCATGGACTACAGCCCACCAAGCTCCTCTGTCCATGTGATTCTTCAGCCAAGAACACAGGAGTGGGTTGCCAAGCCTTCCTGCAGGGGAATCTTTCCCAATCAAGGGATTGAACCTGCATCTTCCGAGTCTCCTGCACTGCAGGCAGATTCTTTACCCACTGAGCCATTGGGGAAGCCTCATGCTGAGGTGCCTAGTATCTCCTAGAGAAGGAGCAGAATCTCCAGGAATGGATAGATGTTGCCAAAAATCCTACAGCAACCCCTCCAGACCACTGCTGTTCAAGGGAGGCACAAGCCCTCCCGGCGTTCTACACCTTAAGCCAGCAAGCATCAGACATCATTTTCTATAGTCAAAGTTTCAGGCCATTTGGACCAGTTAAACTCAGATCAACTTTAAAGTAATTTTCAAAAGCCTGGTATGTTTGGCACTGGCATTGAGAGCCCCAAGCTCACCACTTGGGAACAGAGAGGCGACCTGCAGGATAAGCAACAATGAACACTCTGGGGGCTACTCCGCACAAGTTGGGGCACTGGGGAGAGTAAAACAAGTAAGCCGTTCCCCGGGTGGTCTTTGAAGCTTGCAAAAGAAATTACCTGTTTTGATTTCCCCTTCTCTGCACATCTTGCTTTTTTATCTTCTGAAACCTTCCAATAAGCCTGTGAGGAAGAACGAAAGAGTCCATTTCAGTGCATGTTCCCCCTTTAATAAAAAGGACAGACTGGTATATAAATACACAGTTTACAAAGCGCACGTTGGTATTTGAAACACAGGTATTCCCCGAGGCATTAACATCTCAGATTACAAAGTAAGGCTCAGAGCAGACACTGCTGCATGTGAGCAACAGGGGCTTCAAGAGTGTTCTGTGACCCTCACCCCGCAGCCTCAAAGGGGGCCTGGAAGGCAGTTCCCAGATGACCATTACTCACTGCAAAACAACTGCAGAAACCAAACGACCGGAAGTGGGGAGAATTAGTCATCAAAAACCTAAACTGCAGGCATTCTCTCTCTTTTTGCGGGGAGCAGGGTGCACACCACACAGCATGTAGGGTCTCAGTTCAGGGACCAGGGATGGAACCCCTGCCCCCTGCAACGGAAGCGCATGGGACAGTTGGGAAGTCCCTAAATAAACCGCAGGCACTTTCAAACATCAAGCGGGTGTTTTCAACCATTCAAAAGTGATTTTCGAGTCCAGTAAAAAGTCTTGATATTTACTGGCTCAGCGGAACAGCAGGGTTCCGATGCTTTAAATTTTATGTGATGGCAGCAGGTGAAGGAGATGGAGCCAAGCTTCCTCAGGTCGAGTGTCTTTCCGCTGAGACCTGGATTCCCGCTCCTTCCACACCGGGTGGACGGGCAGTCAGGCCGGCAGGTGCCTTGGCCCCTCACCCCCCAGGGAAGCAACAGTCTTGCCTCACCGAAGGCTCCCACACTCCTGCCTTACCATCCCCAGACGCCGTGTCTGCCCATGTGATGGTACGTGTCTGATACCAAAATACATTTCCCCCCAGAGAACCGAAGCTGGCTTCAGGCACTCGGGGGTCAGGAAGCAGCAGGAGGAGCTTCTCCACAGCAGTGACGTGAACCCCCCAGTGACACGTCTTCAGAGAAATGGGGGCCCTCATCAGGACCAGGACGCGTGAAAGCAGAACAAAGTCCCATTCCAAACAGTAACTTTCTTTTGCAATTAAAACGTACACAATTTCGTCATCTACAGGCAATGCCTGAGGATACGGGAACATGAACTCTGACAGCCCTTAACCACGTTCTCGGGGGTTTCACTGAAGCTTGGCCTGGGGTCCTTTCACTTTTTCTTCTCTTTCACATCAACAGGGCCCAAGCTTCTCGGTCAGTCTGAGGGGCCACAGTCAGGGCTTTACCAGGGAAACGAAGGCTCTGACTGAGCATCTACGTGCCTAGTGGAACCACGGTGCTCCCAGCATGAGATTCTGAAAGGCGGTGTTGGCCGAGTTGTGGAGGAGAGTGGGGTTTGACCAACACTGGGAGTAGGGGCTGAGAGGAAATCAGACCGTGAGCACCCCTCTGCCCTAAGCACCTTACAATTTTAAACACTTTATTTCCACAGCATAATGGCTGCAATCTCATTTATGTGAAACAGAAACTAAGCACTATGCCTGCCTCTGGAGATGAAGACAAACTCAAGAAAATAAGAGAGGTCTGGGGCAGAAAATACCTAAGATGAGTGTGGGCCAGCTTGATTTCAGAAAACAAGAAAATTACACCAACCACTTGCGTGGTGTTTAAGGACTCAGGAGCCTAAGAGAGACTGCCAGAGGTTAGAAGGGGACAGTCTGAGCACTGAGTGAGGCTCTGGATGCAATGGCTTGAGACACTTCAAACGTTTAAATCCATGAGTCACGGTCATACTAAAAACAGCCTCCAAACCTACTGTCTCCCTTTGGAAAGAGCTTACTCATTATTTTGAAAACTAGTAAAGAAAGGCAAAGATTTTAAGCTCTGATCCTGCCATTTCCCTGGGAACTAGCCTTGGGAGATGTGAATAGCTGGCAATGGGCAGTTCCCCTTCACAGACAATATTCCAGTACAGAGATGGAGAAGGTAGAGGCGAAATGTTCCATTCGGCAATTCTTGGTGTGCTCTAGACTACAATGGTCAAGAGCAAGGAGAATGCCCACCTGGGAGGAGGATCCTGCCTCTCAAAGGAGCCAGCCCAACACTGGGGCCCTGACAGGCCTGAAAGCAGCTTTCCCAGCAAGTGGACAGAGGGTAGCTTCTAGAAATGGAGATTCAATAGTAGAGTGCCCAGCCACATAAACTGTCTGATTTTAACCCAAGCAAACTGAATAGTTAAACCTCATTAATGTGAGGGTCCATGAAATTTGAACACTATTTGATGACATTGTTAGAATGCAGTAATGACATTCTGGAAAAAAGGAGTCCCTACCTTTAGGAGATGCTCTGGAAAACTTTTGGGGATGAAGAACATGTGGTTGGGACTTGCTCCCACAGGGAGCAGAGGACAAGGACAGGGATGAGAGGATGGGGGTGAACCCTTGTCCTGCAGGAGCCTTGAGGGGGTACAGGGGTCATCATATCACTCCCTCTGCTCCCACGCGTGCCTGAGATTTTTCGTAGTAAAACATTCAATAATCTAAGATAAAAAGAGGGTGATCCCTGGGTGAGCTGCCAGTCTGGGGAGGACGGAGGCTGCCAGGGGAAACACCCTGAGATGGGGCTCGCAGACACAGGGCAGGAGGGGAGCTTCTGGATAACAGTGCCCTTGGCCCTGGTGGGTAGGGAGGCTGCTCGCTGGCCGTGCAGGACGGTCCACGGGACCAGCCACTGGGATGAGGCTGCATGGCCAAGAAAGGGACTGCCACCCCAGGAAGAGCCCAGTGTATGGACTTGAGAAAATGCTAGAAAGAAAAAGACAGCAGGGGCACAGGGAGCCCACACCATACCTCATGCTGCTTCTTGGAGATGTTGTGAGCATTTAAGGCAAACACAGCTTCCCGGGCACCCACAAACAAGGTGTCCTCATCCTCACTCAGCAGCAGGGCTGAGTAGTTGAAGATGCCTGGCTCGTGAAACTGCACCAGCTGTACCTCTGGGGAGGGCAGGGCAAGAGGAGAGTGCATTAGGTATTTCTGAGCCTGGACATGTCCAGAGCACCTAGTCTCCCTCTAGCGAACTGCCGACCCACACGGGCCACGCCTGGGGTCTGCTGCCACCGTGGCCAGGCCCGGGCCAAAGCCAGAACTCAGGCGCCTTTGGGTGCAACAGATCTGCCGAGGCCACCGCCACGTGTGAGGCCACCATGCAGCCACTGCACTTGACCAGTCTTGTGGCATGACTTCCCTTCCTGCTCCCTCCAGCCCAGCTGAATTCCAAACCCGGCAGTGTGACCTCCCAGGATCGTGACTTCCCAGGAGTGTGACCTTCTAGGAACACGACCTTGAGGCAGTATGACCTTATGGTGTCCCAGGAGAACTCAAGACACCTTAAACTGCTGACAACTGCGGTTCCCTCTGCCTCCCATCAAACTCTTATCTATGTGCATGTAATCACCCACAGATGAGGTTTATAAAAAATATAGCTATTTAGCATTTTCTTATTCAGAATAAAATCATTTATCGCAAAGTCTTATTAAAAAAAATCTATTGCAGTGATTTAAGCCAGCATTTTCTAAGGATAACCACCACAAACTTAACAAAGCAGAGCAACAGGTGACTTTTTCACTTATTAGGTAATTGCATCAATAGCTATTTATGAATATGAAGAATTTAAGACTAGCTATGTAGAAGTAATATAAATGTACTGACACTCTTTCCTAGGCAGCTATTTCTTCTTTTTGACCACCCCAGCATCAATTTTAAACTTGGCTTGCCACGTATCACCAAGTTCTGCTTTTATTGAAGGATTAGGTGTTCTCGCTTTCTCCTCTTCTAATTTTCCCCTGTTGAAGAAAGGTGTGCATGGGGTAGAGTCTCTCCCAGCACAGAGTGCCTGGAATTCTGCACAAGACAGCTCAGTCCTGCAAGCACAGCCCACTCAGGACTACAGAGTCAGAAAGACTGGGGGGTCCCAAGGCAAAAAATTACAGAGAAACCAATAAACGGCAAATGGAAGCAATTCGCCTGAAGCTCAGCACCACATACTGCCTACTACAAACACTCTTCAGTGTGGTTTGTGCCTGGGCAGTGTGCACCAAAGGTCGTCAGGCACAAAGAAGATAAACTTCCTTCAGGGGCGCCCCCGGACTGAGAAACCAAATCAGTGGGCCAAGAAGAAGCCCTGCGAGTGTCTCCAAGTGTCAGAGCATCTCCCCAAAGCGGCAGTGCAGGCCCTCTGTCCACACACAAGGGCCAAGAATACGGACCCAGCAGCCAAGGGCAGCCACGCTTCTCCACACCAGAGCAGGGAGCAGGGCGCCCATCCCCGTCAGGTACTGCCAGCACCTGCCACTGTTCTGCCCTCACCTCTGTGCTCCCAAGTGATCCTAGGCACGGGAGCAAATGCCACAGCCGTCCCAAACACCACAGCAAGGGCGGTGAGCAGCCCTCCAGCAGGGGCACACATCCTCATCGGTAGGGGCTTCAGCAGGGGCTTCAGCAGCAAATGCTGGCGGGCAGCGGAGCCCACAGCGGGGGTCGCGGTGGTGGCCGCTCAGAACCGCAGCGCAGCCCGAAGCTGGTGGAGGGCACGAGTCTGGAGGCCCCGCATTTCTCAGCACTCACTCTGGGTGAGGCCGGCTGCTCTCCCCAGTGCAAATGTGAGAGGCCACCAGGTTCTTAAACAGCGTGCTGCTCTACGGCCTTCTGANTGAAGAATTTAAGACTAGCTATGTAGAAGTAATATAAATGTACTGACACTCTTTCCTAGGCAGCTATTTCTTCTTTTTGACCACCCCAGCATCAATTTTAAACTTGGCTTGCCACGTATCACCAAGTTCTGCTTTTATTGAAGGATTAGGTGTTCTCGCTTTCTCCTCTTCTAATTTTCCCCTGTTGAAGAAAGGTGTGCATGGGGTAGAGTCTCTCCCAGCACAGAGTGCCTGGAATTCTGCACAAGACAGCTCAGTCCTGCAAGCACAGCCCATTCAGGACTACAGAGTCAGAAAGACTGGGGGGTCCCAAGGCAAAAAATTACAGAGAAACCAATAAACGGCAAATGGAAGCAATTCGCCTGAAGCTCAGCACCACATACTGCCTACTACAAACACTCTTCAGTGTGGTTTGTGCCTGGGCAGTGTGCACCAAAGGTCGTCAGGCACAAAGAAGATAAACTTCCTTCAGGGGAACCCCCGGACTGAGAAACCAAATCAGTGGGCCAAGAAGAAGCCCTGCGAGTGTCTCCAGGTGTCAGAGCATCTCCCCAAGCGGCAGTGCAGGCCCTCTGTCCACACACAAGGGCCAAGAATACGGACCCAGCAGCCAAGGGCAGCCACGCTTCTCCACACCAGAGCAGGGAGCAGGGCGCCCATCCCCGTCAGCTACTGCCAGCACCTGCCACTGTTCTGCCCTCACCTCTGTGCTCCCAAGTGATCCTAGGCACGGGAGCAAATGCCACAGCCGTCCCAAACACCACAGCAAGGGCGGTGAGCAGCCCTCCAGCAGGGGCACACATCCTCATTGGTAGGGGCTTCAGCAGGGGCTTCAGCAGCAAATGCTGGCGGGCAGCGGAGCCCACAGCGGGGGTCGCGGTGGTGGCCACTCAGAACCGCAGCGCAGCCCGAAGCTGGTGGAGGGCACGAGTCTGGAGGCCCCGCATTTCTCAGCACTCACTCTGGGTGAGGCCGGCTGCTCTCCCCAGTGCAAATGTGAGAGGCCACCAGGTTCTTAAACAGCGTGCTGCTCTACGGCCTTCTGATGAAATTCTGGAAGACAGTGCAAAGGAAAGGATGCAAGTCAGGATGTGTGGCAACAACGCCCGCTTTCTGTTCTCTCAACATCCCCGCCCCCGCCCTACCCCCCGCCCATGGCTCTGCTTTCGCCACAGCCTCAGTCACGGACTCTTCTNATAGGCGTCCCCACACCTTCTCTGACGTCTAGCTGGGCAAATATTGGAAGCTCTTTAGGACTCAGTCCTATTCCTGTTTCTGTTGTTCTTTCGCTAAGTCATGTCCGACTCTTCAGGAATGATTCTCTGTGGTTCTTCCTTATACTTTCCGAACCATCTATTCTTTTTCATGAAAGTTGGTACATGTATGCAGCTGAATAATTTCCCAAACCTGCAGTAGAATGGGGAGTGGAGGGGGGAAAAGTCTCTTTTCATTTTATGCTCTTTCTGTTCCTTTTAGTTCTAGTTGTCAATGTTTCTGCTGATATAATTCTTTAAAAATGGTAAATCTCCTGAAAATTTTATCAGGTCAGTCCATTAGACAAAAGCCATACTCAGAGATCTCTATGAAGATAATCCCTTTTTCCATCTTGTGATTCTGCTGAAGAGCAATGCTGTTAAGCTACTCAACGTGTGTGTGGGGGTGTGGGGGTGTGTTAGTTGCTCAGTCATATCCGACTCTTTGTGACCCCGGGGACAGTAGCCCGCCAGGCTCCTCTGTCCATGGAGTTCTCCAGGCAAGAATACTACATCAGTAGCTACTCCTCGATGCTCTATTATTTGAGAGGATCTGGGAGCCTCGCCCTAAAAAACTTCAGAAAGCCTTTCACATGACTAACCTATAGTTCTGAGGTGCCATTTGTGATCTTTCTGAGATCATAACAAAGGATTTTTATAGTCACACCTTCAGCTTCATCTTTAAATCATGATGGTGCCCTGGGTTTGACCTTTGCTCTGAAGACCTTCCTTAATTTTACCGTTGTTTGCTGCTGGTAAAGGCCGGCATCTTTACAACTGGTGAATCCTGGCTCTTTTTGCTTAATTGTTCTTCCGTTAGCCTCTCTCTCTCCTCCTGCATTTTATTATAAAAAGCTAGAAGAAACCAGGTGAGCTGTCAACATTCTGGCTAGATAGCTCCTAAGTTACAGCTCCCTGTTCATTAGATACATTTTCTACCTTCCACATTGCTAAAGACAATGAATTTGCTAAATTTTCTGCCACTACATAATAAGGATCCACTGCCTTCCAGAATTCAGCAAGCTTTTCCTCCCTCTCTTTTCAACCCCAACGAGGAGTCTACTCAAAATTCTGCTAACAGTCTGTTCAAGGCTCTTTAGGCTTTCACCAATACATTCTTTAAACTCGTTTCAGCTCCTGTCCAAGGCCCAGATTCTAAGCCATGCCTGAATTTTAGGTGTTTGTTACAGTAGCATTTCACTTCCAGGTACTAAAATCTATGTAGTTATCTATTACAGTATAACAAATTACTCATAAAACTTAACAGCTGAAAGCAGCAAATGTTTATTATTCTATTCTACAAAATTTCTGAAGACCAGGAATCCAAAAGCAGCTTAGCCGCATTATTCTGGCCCAGTGTCTCTCATTAGGCTANGGGAGAGAGAATACATGCAAAATGGACAGTTAAGAGGCACTGGCAGAAATCCAGACCCGAGGTGTTGACAGGGATCTGGGCTACCCAGTGGCAGTGGGGATGGAAAGAAAGAATCAGCTCAGGAGATGGTTTAGGGGAAGATTCTGGAAATGGCCATCACCATCTTCTGCGTCCAGCCCACTTCAGTAAATGTGAGGTAACTGGGTCACCTGATGCCTCCCCGCTCCAGGCCAAGTGCTGCTTCGGCACTGGGGGACGCGTGCCCTCATCAAGAGCAAGCTTCACACGTGCCCTCTCGCCAGGCTCCTCTGGCGCCAGAGCGAAATTTCCCAAAGCCCAGCCCTGGAGCCTAGCAACTGCAACCGCTGACTCAGTCTACAGTGTCCTGGGGGACCCTCCTCAGGCCTCAGGCCCTGCGAACTCCAGCCCAGGGGCCCAGCTGCTGGCTCCCACCCAGGCGTGTTCAGAAGTGGCTGGGTGGTGTTGCTCTGCACCCTGTCAGCTGCCAAAGGGAAAAAGACACCCTCCCAGAAGCCGCAGTTTGGTTCAGGCATTGGTGGTGGTGGTAGTTTAGTCACTGAGCGTGTCCGACACTTGTGACCCCATGGACTCCTCGGTCCATGGGATTTTCCAGGCAAGATTACTGGAGTGGGTTGCCATTTCCTTCTCCAGGGCATCTTCCTGACCCAGGAACTGAACTCAGGTCTCCTGCATTGCAGGCAGATTCTTTACCAACTGAGCTACGGTTCAGGCATTAATGCCTCGCAGAAGAGGACTTGGTATCCCCTGCCCCTGCCCCAGGCACACATCGATCTACCCTCAGAAAAGTCTCTGGCATGAGGCCAGTGCCACATGTGCTTCTTGAGTGAGGTGGGCCTCACGGGACCCACGGGAGATGTGCAGAGGAGGGAAGGGCCCGTCAGGGGTGTCAGTCTCAGGGCCGGGAGGCGGTGGGAGGCAAAGGATGGGACAGCGCCAGGACCACCAAGAAGCGCAGGCAGCAGAAGCGTGCGTGGCTGCCGCAGCCCAGTCGCCTCTGAGGCGGGCTTGGGGGTCGGGCTCCTCTCGGGGGCTGTGATGTCCTCTGGATGCCCCCCCACCCAACCCCGACACGGGCCTTTGTTGAGTTCTGCACCAGACCCTGGTCAAACCTCCAGAAAGGAGACAGTGCCCAGCTGGGTCCAGATGCCACAAAGAGGTATTCTTGTGAGAAAGTTTCTCTCCTTCACTCACCTGACGCCCCTGGGCCTTCCCCCTTCTGTATCCACACTGAGAAGCCCCATGGCGTCTAGCCAAACCCTCAATTAGTACTGCTGAGAAGTCCCACCTGTGTTTAATCCAGACCCAAGAAGCTCTTTATTGGCTTGTACTTTCCCCTGGAGATCATGTCTCTCTCCCCTCCTTCTCTGGGAGTTCACATTCCGAAAAGAAGCCTCCAAGATTCAGTACCCTATGCTCCAGACCTAGCTCCCAAATGGCTTCCAGAACCTTCTTTAGCATTCTCTGGAACACTCACCCCAACGTCCCAGAAGGCGCTCAGTTTCCCAGGCATTGCTGTGGCCTGTGCAGCACATCTAAGAACATTAACTTTAGAATCAAGGCAGAGCAGAACTTCAAAACCCGAGTCTAGCACTTACTTGCTGTGTGACCCTGGGACAGTCACTTAACCTCTCTGAGCTTCNCTGTGATCTTTCTTCTACACCAAGTTGCCAAATACTGGTGTAGCCAACTCTGCTTCTTGTCTTCTCGACCATAATCTTAAGCACAATTTTCTCCATTTTCTTTGTTGAAAGTAATTGTACACTAGGCAGTTTGGTCAATGGCCATGTCTGTGAATCTTCGAGGTGGATTAACACATTCACCTTTAGTGGGCTTCTCTGGTGAAAGTGAAAGTCGCTCAGTTGTGTCCTACTCTTTGCGATCCCATGGACTGTCCATGGAATTCTCCAGGCCTGACTACCAGAGTGGGTAGCCTTTCCCTTCTCCAGGGGATCTTCCCAACCCAGGGATAGAACCCAGGTCTTCCCGCACTGCGGGCAGATTCTTTACCAGCTGAGCCACCAGGGAAGCCCTTCAGTGGTAAAGAATCTGCCTGCCAATGCAGAAGACACAAGAGACGTGGATTTGACTCCTGAGTTGGGAAGATCCCCTGGAGAAAGTAGTGGCAACCTACTCCAATAGTCTTGCCTGAGAAATCCCATGGACAGAGGAGCCTGGAGGGCTACAGTCCATGAGATAGCAAGAGCTAACACAGCTTAGCTACTAAACAACAACAAATACATTCACCTTTAAGCAGAAAGATAAAAAGTGTCAATTTACAATATACCAGCATTCTAACAGATCCAGCAAAGAAGTTAGCAAATGGCCAGCATAACACATCTCTGGCTATTGGTTCTCCAAGTCAACCCTCGACCCACTCGCTGCTTAGCTGGTGAACCTCTGTGAACTACAACAGGGTCCCTTGCCCTCAGGTTTTCAAATGGATCGATCATCCTCGGACGTGAACAGAGGGAGGAAGGAGATTTCCCCAACTCCCTCCATGTAGGCTTATCTAGACAGACTGCACACTTCCACAGAGGACTCTAGTCTTCAAAGCAGCTGCTCCAAGCTGCTTCCAGGCTTCAGGAACCCCTCCCTCCACTGCCCTTTCAGGCCGAGGGTCAGTAATAGTCCTTAGAGTCCTGGGCTCTCCCTGCCAGCCCCAGGGGCTCCCTCACCCTGTCCACACCTTTGTAAACAATCCCCATATTAATTCCTCCCTGAGCTACCCTGACCTGAGTGTGCTGGCCCTGCTGGGCCCAATGGTGAGCACAGATTTAGGGACAGTTTACAGCTTTGCTTTCTGGGAGCTTGCCTGGGCTCAAGTCTTCCTCCCAGAAGCCAGCAACTTTCTGGGGCTCCTGCTGCTGCCCAGATGGTCAGGCCTGCCTACACCTCTAGTCTTGGTTTAAAGGTGCAAAACCCCACCTTCTGGCCCTGTGTATCCTGCCCGGTAGGTAGACCAAGTGGTAAGAGGCCACTTGGCAGGTTCTGCTGGCAAAATTCCTATGACAAAAATTGTTGCTCCATTTCAGAACACAATTTTTCTCCCTTGGACCAGGCATTTATTCCAACAGAAGGTAAATTATCCCTGGAAGAAAGCTAGATATAAAGTTGGCAGTCAAAGACATCTGTGTTAAATGAGTTTCAGATGTTTTCTATTTTCCCAGCTAGCTGCAAGCCTGGGTTGAGAAAGGGGAACATAAAATTCAAATCGATTCTAGGTTTTAGAACAATGATTCTCAAGGTGTGTGGGGAAGGCAACTTACATTGTCTCCTGGAAAGCATTTTGGAAATTGTGGGGAGTCTTTGATTGTGGGTCATGGCCCAAGGATGCTAGCCTGCCTGTAGTTAAGAGATAGTCCCATGCAACAGATACTAACCCCAAAGGAACCTGAATGTCCTGAGAATGGTTCTGTTGCTGAAAAACCCGTTTATAATTATCTTGGCGAAAGACTTATGTTTTTCTTTACATTCAAAAAAAGAAAGAAAGAAGGCATTTGTATGTGGCTTTAATACTTACTCAGATTTCCCAGAATGTAACTACCATGTGAACTGAGGAACTGTCATCCATTGTTTTGTTTGAATTTTATCAAGTTGGTCATGATTAGTCAAACAACACAGATACCTGCATTTGTATCTGTAACTTTCAAAGTGATTCTACAAAAATACTCAAATGACAGACAGATGATTTCCTTTTGTCTTCCAGTGAAGTTGAGCTGTACTATACATACTGAAATGAGTAGAGAAAATCTCCCCACATGCAATTTTAAAATAAATATGTAATATAATATAATAATGGAAATATAAAAGATGGATACAAAGAAAGTAGTTATAAATGTCTCATTTGGAGATCATCAACAGTATACAGCAAAGACCTTTAGAAATGGGTGTTGCATCTGATAGATACAAGACCCAGAGATTCAGAGCAAGGTGTTCTCTTGGCTGAGGATGTCCAGTGAGAGAAAAATCTCTCTTTGGAAGAAATTACCATGAAAAGAGCTATAGGAAGAGAACTAAAAGGAAGCTTAAGTGTCTAAGCTACACACCGGGCCTCGTCCTTACTGAAATACTGTTTTTCATATAACTGCCAACTCCTTTCATCATTTGGCATGTAGTAGACACTTGCCAGTATTAGCACTCTTGCCTGGAAACTCCCATGGACAGAGGAGCCTGGTAGGCTCCACTTTCACTACCAGTGAAAGATTTCACTTTCACNTGAAAAGAGCTATAGGAAGAGAACTAAAAGGAAGCTTAAGTGTCTAAGCTACACACCGGGCCTCGTCCTTACTGAAATACTGTTTTTCATATAACTGCCAACTCCTTTCATCATTTGGCATGTAGTAGACACTTGCCAGTATTAGCACTCTTGCCTGGAAACTCCCATGGACAGAGGAGCCTGGTAGGCTCCACTTTCACTACCAGTGAAAGATTTCACTTTCACCTTTCACTTTCATGCATTGGAGAAGGAAATGGCAACCCACTCCAGTGTTCTTGTCTGGAGAATCCCAGGGATGGGGGAGCCTGGTGGGCTGCCATCTATCGGGGCGCACAGAATCGGACACGACTGAAGCGACTTAGCAGCAGCAGCAGCGCTCAGTAAATGTCAAAAAGTCACTCAACAAAAATCCCCTTTAACAAATTAAAGATACCATCATTTATTTCTTGAAACATTGATCAAACAAGTAACAGCGATTTGTAATTTCTATGCAAAGAGATTCTGTAATATTTTATCACACTTTGTAACTTTGGTGGGTGATATTTCCTATATAATTTCAGATCTAAATTTGTAGTGTGATTTC
Organism: Neotragus pygmaeus; assembly: GCA_006410875.1. Taxonomy (NCBI): domain Eukaryota; kingdom Metazoa; phylum Chordata; class Mammalia; order Artiodactyla; family Bovidae; genus Neotragus; species Neotragus pygmaeus. The sequence goes on from SJYV01018625.1 coordinate 57,570, forward strand.
CCTGCTGAAAGGTTATCTAGCCAAACTGATGGCCTCAAAAGTCCTGAGTAAGTCAGAAGCTGATATATTTTGTTATGGACATTATATTTCACTTGTTGGCAAGTTAGGAAACATCTTGGGCTTTTTTTTAATGTTCTGAGTGGAACGATAAAGATCAAAAGTTATCTGGAAATACAGCTCCTTTATTAAAAGTAAAACTCAATGAATGTTAAAACCTAAGCCCCACTCCTTTCCCCTGACATACTCCTATTCATGCTTTAGGTCTCAAGAACTTTCCTCACACCCCGTGTCCTCAATAAGAGTACTTCATTAGTTTCCATTGCACTTAACACACTTTCATAGAAATTGCAACATGAGTAACTGTTTACTTTTTTGCTTTTACACTAGACTCTAAGCTCTGAGTGGGCAGGGATCAAACTTATTCATTATTTTCCCTAGAACCCAACACACAGTAGGTCATCAGTGCTTAGTCAGTCAACAAGTATTTAGCGTACTGCCAAGTGGCAGCACTGACTTCTACATTGTTCCATGGGGCAGCCAAGAAGGACAGGATGCACCCTAAGCTTCCTGTGGTTCCCTCTGAACACCATGGGACTCAAGTTCTGTGCCTTTTACACCTCCTCCTCCAGGCTCCAAGGCTCTTCTGTTTCGTCTGTCAGCTTCACCACCAATTAAGTTGGAGTCAGAAGGTGTGGGAAGCTCTGTTCTTAGTCATTCGCTTGATTGTTCAGTTGTGCTAAAATTTTAGCATGCTGGGCCTCGCCTCCAGAGTTTCTAATTCAGGAGTTTTAGGAGGAGGTATGGCAAAAGTCTGCATTACTAACAAATACCCAAGCGTTGCTGGTACTGCTGATCGGGAGACAATACTTTGAGAATCATTGGCTGAGTAAGAAATTTCAGCCACTGAATAGGAAGTTTTAGCCAGATCTTTACAGACATCTCCAGTTTTGAATTTAAAGAATGTGTTCCTTGTTATAAAAGAGTTGTAGGTATCAAGAAGTGGGTAGAGAGAATATGGGGTACCAAAAGCTTCCTGAATATTCTAAACTCCATAGAATGAACCTGGTTCTGGCTTTTTGGTTAGGCTAGAGAAGAGGGAACAGAGAGAATCAGAAGAGAGAACCAGAACTACTTCCCATGGAGAAGCCAAGCTGAGACCAGGCAACACAGAGGATGATGAGCCAGTAAAACTTTCTAGGATCCGGGGCCTCGGTTATCTTTGTGAGGTCTGCCCACAGCAACCACATCCACACCTTAGCTCTGCTTGAATGAGGACCTCACAATTCTAACAGCCTTAGCTGAATCTGAAGATACTGCAATGCATCTATATTTCAGTCTGCTCAGGCTGCTATAACAAAACACTGTAGTCTGAGTGGCTTAAAAACACTGGACATGTGTCAGTATGCTGTATTGGTGTTTTTCTTTCTGGCTTACTTCACTCTGTATAATAGGCTCCAGTTTCATCCATCTCATTAGAACTGATTCAAATTTATTCTTTTTAATGGCAGAGTAATACTCCAAACCCAATAGAGTATTGTAAAGTTAAATTTAANCGGACATCAGTGAATTGGCCTGCAGGTGAACCTGCGGACATCAGTGAATCGGAGCAATTATCGATAACACTGGGGGCTGCCTCTGACCCAAGACCCAGGAACCCAGTGAACCTCTGGGATGGACTCGTTCCCGGCTTCTCAGGAAAGGTTTAAAGCAAAACCCTGGCCTGAGCAGAGGCAGGACCCCTGCCAACCTCACGTGGGGAACCGAATGCAGTAGAACCCCAGGATTCTCTACAGGCTGCCCCCAGGGCCCCCCCAGTGCAGTCCACAGGCACTCAGTCCCCTCCTCATGCTGAGCACCCCCTTCTGCAAAACAGGGGAGCAGCTGTCTCTCCCCTCCCCAATGAGTCAGTCACCCCTCACCTCCTCCTCTCCCTTCCACCCCCACCAAGCCAGCCCACTTCCACATCTACCGGTCCAACTGACACCCCAAGGCCCTCCCTTTCTAGAACTTTCCCCTGGCCCCCACCATCACTGTCAGCCTCCTGACCACCCTTCAGGATGTCCGAGGGACAGCCAGCCCCTCACTCCCTCTCCAGCGGTCCTCTCCCGGCTCAGTCTCCCCAGACCTCCCTCAACTTGCCCCAGATCAGTGCCTGACCAACTGCCTGCCCTGCTGCCCTCGGACGTATCAGACCAGAGCAAACCACCCAAGAGGGTTTGGGGAGACGTTCTGGCTTCCTGTTGACCTGGTTAAGTCACCGCCTCCAGGAAGTGCTCCTGGCTCCTTCCTCATTCTGCCTGGGTAGTTATCTCTCATACCTCTGGTGTGCTTGTCTGGCTCCCAAAGCCTAGCAGGGAGCACAGCTCACCCTCCACAGTGCTTTGGGGGAGGCGGGGTCTTTTTTAAATTACTTTTTATGTGTAACAAGGGGCACTACCACCCCAGTTCCACTTCACCAAGGAAGGAATCACAGGGGACTTCACGGTGAGCACTTGCCACAGTGGGAGATGCTGGGCAAGGGCCATACACTAGGGGCCAAGCCACATCTGCCCGCCCCGCTTCCCTGCTCAGGAACCACTGGCACNATTGAGTCGGTGATGCCATCCAACCATTTCATCCTCTGTCAACCCCTTCTCCTTCTGCTCTCAGTCTTTTCCAGTATCAGGGTCTTTTCCACTCAGTTAGCTCTTCACATCAGGTGGTGAAAGTACTGGAGCTTCAGCATCAGTCCTTCCAATGAATATTCAGGGTTGATTTCCTTAGGGTTGGCTGGTTTGATTTCCTTGGCTGTGCAAAGGGACTCTCGAGTCTTCTCCAGCAGTGCAGATCAAAAACATCAGTTCTTTGGTCCAGCTCTCATATTCATACATGTCTACTGGAAAAACCTTAGCTTTGACTAGACGGACCTTTGTCAGCAAAGTAATGTTTCTGCTTTTTAATACACTGTCTAGGTTTGTAATAGCTTTTCTTCCAAGGAGCAAGTGTCTTTTAATTTCATGGCTGCAGTCACCATTCACAGTGATTTCGGAGCCCACGAAAATAAAATCTGTCACTGTTTCCACTTTTTCCCCATCTATTTGCCACAAAGTGATGGGACCAGATACCATGATATTAGTTTTTGAATGCTGAGTTTTAAGCCAGCTTTTTCACCCNGCTGCAGTCACCATTCACAGTGATTTCGGAGCCCACGAAAATAAAATCTGTCACTGTTTCCACTTTTTCCCCATCTATTTGCCACAAAGTGATGGGACCAGATACCATGATATTAGTTTTTGAATGCTGAGTTTTAAGCCAGCTTTTTCACCCTCTTCTTTCACCCTCATCAAGAGGCTCTTTAATTTCTCTTTGCTTTCTTTCATTAGAGAGGTATCATCTCCACATTTGAGAGTGTTGATATTTCTCCTGGTCATCTTGATTCCAGCTTGGAATTCCTCCAGCCCAGCATTTTGCATGATGTATTCTGCATAGAAGTTAAAAAAGCAGGGTGACAATATACAGCATTGATGTACTCCTTTCCCAATTTTGAACCAGTCCATATCCAGTTCTAACTGTTGCTTCTTGACTTCCATACAGGTTTCTCAAGATACAGATAGGGTGGTCTGGTTTTCCCATCTCTTTAAGAATTTTCCACAGTTTGTTGTAATCACACAGTCAAAGGCTTTAGCATAGTCAATGAAGCAGAAGTAGATGTTTTCCTGGAACTCTTGCTTTTTCTATGATCCAGTGGATGTTGGCGATTTGATCTCTGGTTCCTCTGCCTTTTATAAATCCAGCTTATACATCTGAAATTTCTTGGTTCATTTATCATTGAAGCCTAATTTGAAGGATTTTGAGCATTACCTTGATAGCATGTGAAATGAGCACAACTGTATGGCAGTTTGAACGTTCTTTGAAATTGCCCTTCTTTGGGATTGGAATGAAAATTGACTTTTTCCAGTCCTGTGGGCATTGATGAGTTTTCCAAATTTGCTGGCATATTGAGTGCAGCACTTTTGACAGCATCATCTTTTAGAATTTAAAATAGCTCAGCTGGAATTCCATCACGCCCATTAGCTTTGTTGATAGTAATGCTTCCTAATGCCCACTTGACTTTACACTCCAGGATGTCTGACTCTAGGTGAATGACCACACCATCATGGTTATCCATGTCATTAAGACCTTTTTTGTACAGTTCTGTGTATTCTTGCCACCTCTTCTTCATCTCTTCTGTTAGGTCCTTGCCGTTTCTGTCCTTTATTGTGCCCATCTTTGCATGAAATACCCTCTTGGTATCTGTAATTTTTTTGAGAGATCTCTAGTCTTTCCCATTCTATTGTTTTCCTCTATTACTTTACATTGCTCACTTAGGAAGGTTTTCTTATCTCTCCTTGCTATTCTTTGAAACTCTGCATTCAGATGGGTATATCTTTCCCTTTCTCCTTGCCTTTCGCTGCTCTTCTTTTCTCACCTATTTGGGTTTTTTAGTTATTGTTGTTGTTTTTCTTTTTTTTTAATTCATTTATTTATTTTAATTGGAGGCTAGTTACTTTACAGTATTGTAGTGGTTTTTGCCATACATTGACATGACTCAGCCATGGGTGTACATGTGTTCCCCATCCTGAATCCCCCTCCCAACCCCCTCCCCATCCCATCCCTCAGGGTCATCCCAGTGCAAGAGCTCTGAGCACCCTGTCTCATGCATCAAACCTGGACTGGCGATCTGCTTCACATATGATAATATACATGTTTCAATGCTGTTCTCTCAAATCATCCCACCCTCGCCTTCTCCCACAGAGTCCAAAAGACTGTTCTTTACATATGTGTCTCTTTTGCTCTGTCTCACATATAGGGTCATCATTACCATCTGTCTAAATTCCATATATATGCATTAGTATACTGTTTTGGTGTTTTTCTTTCTGGCTTACTTCACTCTTTATAATCGGCTCCAGTTTCATCTACCTCACTAGAACTGATTCAAATGTCTTCTTTTTAATGGCTGAGTAATACTCCATTGTGTATATGTACCCCAGCTTTCTTAGCCATTCGTCTGCTGATGGACATCTAGGTTGCTTCCATGTCCTGGCTATTATAAACAGTGCTGCGATGAACACTGGGGTGCAAGTGTCTCTTTCAATTCTGGTTTCCTCGATGTGTATGCCCAGCAGTGGGATTGCTGGGTCACACGGCAGTTCTATTTGCAATTTTTTAAGGACTCTCCACACTGTTCTCCATAGTGGCTGTACTAGTTTGTATTCCCACCAACGGTGTAAGAGGGTTGCCTTTTCTCCACACCCTCTCTAGCATTTATTGTTTGTAGACTTTTTGACAGCAGCCATTCTGACTGGTGTGAGATGGTACCTCATTGTGGTTTTGATTTGCATTTCTGATAATGAGTGATGTTGAGCATCTTTCCATGTGTTTGTTTGCCATCTGTATGTCTTCTTTGGAGAAATGTCTATTTAGTTCTTTGGCCCATTTTTTGACTGGATCGTTTATTTTTCTTTCTCAGCTGTTTGTAAGGCCTCATCAGACGATGACTTTGCTTTCTCGTTTTTCTTTGGGATGGTTTTGGTCACTGCCTCCTGTACAATGTTATGAACTTCTGTCCATAGTTTTTCAGGCACTCTGTCTCCCAGATCTAATCCCTTGAATCTATTCATCACTTCCACTGTATAATCATAAGGGATTTGATTCAGATCATACCTGAATGGTCTAGTGGTTTTCCCTACTTTCTTCATTTTAAGCCTGAATTTTGCAATAGCATGTTGGATATCCTTCTGTAACTAGTTTTCTACCTAGCATTATTTGAGACATACTCATATTGATATCTACAGTTTTAAGCCTTTTTTCGGTGGCGGGGGTTGGGGGGGCTGCACTGGGTCTCCATTGCTGTGTGTAGGCTTTCTCCAGTTGCAGTGAGCAGTGGCTCCTCTCTGATTGCGTTGCATGGGCTTCTCATTGCCATGGCTTCTCCTGTTGTGGAGCATGGGTTCTAGAGTGCACAGACTTCAGTAGTTGTGGCACACAGACTCCAGGGAGCAGGTTCAGTAATTGTGGTACATGGGCTTGGTTGTCCCTTGGTGACTAAGAGATCTTAGTGGGATCTTCCTGGACCAGGGACCAAACCTGTGTCCCTGCATTGGCAGGCAAACTCTCAATCACTGGACCACCAGAGCATTCCGAAATCCACAGTTTTAATTCAGTACAGTGTAGAACTATACTACAACTGGCTTAGTATTTTTCCAATTTATAGCATTTTTGGTTAAATGTTTACTTTTTAAGGAATACGCAATGAATATTTCTATGAATATCTCCTTGCATGCATGTGCAAAAGTTTCTGTAGAATACATGCTGCAAACCATATTGCTGAACTAAAGGGTATGCAAATCTTCAACTGTCCTAAATATTGTCAAATTACTTTCCAAAGAGGGTATGCCAATTTCATTGCAATAAGCAGGGTTTGACAGTTCCAATTGTTTTCTTGATATTTTCAATCTTTATATGCTTTGCTAATTTGATGGGTGTGAAATAGTATATTACTTTCAAAATAAATGTTCCTGATTGTTGGAAGAGCTGAGCATCTTTTCACATGTTTATTTGCAACTATGATGCCATTTACTGTGAATAATAGCTTGTTTGCTCATTTTTTACTTAGGTCTCTTTGCTTTGAAAGAGTCTTCAAGTTTATCACAATATATTGAAATATGTTTTCCAGTCTGAGTCTATTTAATTTTGGTTTTGCTCTCTTAAAATATAAACTTTTAAATTTCATGCAGGCAAGTTTCACTGATTTCACTGGCATTTTTGTTTTATCTTTTGACTCAAGGGATGGAGCATAATTTATATCCTACTTTTTTTTTTAATTGTAAAGTTTTACTTTTCCGCATTTGGTCCTTTAATCTTCTTGGGATTGACTTATTTATTGGTTTGAGGTAGGGATCTAATTTTACTTTATTTTTTATGTATAGGTAAGCATTCTGGTAAGATTTACCAAGCAATCCTTTCTCTCACTGATCTGCAACATCATGTCTGTCACGTCAAATGTATAGAGATGTACGGAGTCTAGTCCTAGGCTCTGTTCTATTCCATTGGTCCATTTTCTGCCTCTTATTTTAAAATGATGGTGCATGCTCAATTGCTCTGTTGTGTCTGACTCTTTGCAACGCTATGGCCTGTAGCCCACCAAGCTCCTCTGTCCATGGGATTCTCCAGGCAAGAATACTGAAGTGGGTTGCCATTTCCTTCTCCAGGGGAAAATGATGGTAAATAAAAGCAAACCAGTAAAGTGCTGATCTCTAATATTTTGCAACCCCATGGACTGTAGCTCCTCTGCCCGGGGAATTTTCCAGGCAAAAATGTTCTCCCACATAAATGCAATATCAATTAGTTGAGTTTCATTTTNATGATGGTAAATAAAAGCAAACCAGTAAAGTGCTGATCTCTAATATTTTGCAACCCCATGGACTGTAGCTCCTCTGCCCAGGGAATTTTCCAGGCAAAAATGTTCTCCCACATAAATGCAATATCAATTAGTTGAGTTTCATTTTAAAACTGAATAGTTTTTGTAAAGTGAATACTTGTACATATTATACTCACTGTTTGAGGCATATACTAGCTAGAAGAAATGCACATTTATCTGAAGCTTTAAAAGTCCTGAGAACAACAGTCCTGACACTTCCTGGAACCATTTCTGTGATAACTTTAGAGAGAGAATGGCTTGGCCAAAAACTTTGTTTTCCTAATCCCAGGGAAGATACAAACTCAGCAGTTGTTATGTAGTGCTCCAAGTGATTTGCCTAAAGACTTCCCATTGAGATCTCCATGAACTTGCAACTTGGATTACACAGTGAGGTCACCCCATGCAGGTTTATGGGCAGATGGCCAAACCTTGACATAAGGCTGCAATCAGATCCCCAAACAAGTATATACACATAAGCCTCCTCCTTGTCTATAGCTTGAAATGACCATTTGTATCAACTAGGAAAAACTCCAAAGAAGAATATATCAAAGCAACCTGGCTTGATGTTTTCAAGCAATTAAGCTTCAGATGAATTTTAAGACAGACAGCCTTTGTAAAAAGCATATATCCATATGTAATATTCTAATGCATCAAGCTTAAGTGACAAGTATCCTATTTGCCTTATAAACTTCTAACTTTAGTGTATCATACTAACTGAAGTAAGTCAGACAAAGACAAATATCATGTGATATAATTTGCATATGGAATCTACAAAATATGATGCAAATGAGCTTATTTCAAAAAGAGAAACAGACTCACAGACTTAGAGAATGCACTTTTGGTTCCTAGGGGAAGGGGAGGGGAGGGGAGAGATAGGTTGGGGGTTTGGGATTGACACGTACACACTGCTATCATTTAAAATGGTAAACCACCAAGGACCTACTGTATGGCACAGGGAGTTCTGCTCAATATTTTGTAATAGCCTAAAGGGAAAAGAAATGGAAAAGAATAGATATTTGTATATGTATAAGTGAATCATTTTGCTGTACACCTGAAACTAACACAATGTTATCAGCCAACTATTGTCCAATATAAAGTAAAAATTAAAAAAATAATTATCCTGCAATGTAGTTGTCAATTAAAATCAAATCTCATATTGTCTTAAAATATTTAATTAAGTATCTCTAACTTTGGTATAATTTGCAGCTAAATGTAAAGCTGGAATATAACTTAAAGATAACGTAGGTCAGCAGTGGTTCCTAACCTTGTCTGTGCTTTAGAATTATTTGGGTAGTTCTTAAAATTGGCTCAGACTATAAAGCGTCTGCCTGCAATGCGGGAGACCCTGGTTCGATCCCTGGATCGGGAAGATCCCCTGGAGGAGGAAATGGCAATCCACTCCAGCACTCTTGCCTGGAAAATCCCATGGATTGAGGAGCCTAATAGGCTACAGTCCATGGGGTCGCAAAGAGTCGGACACGACTGAGCGACTTCACTTTCTTTCACTTTAAAATGTCTTAATGCCCTACTGCCCAATAAATCATATCAGAATAAGAGACACAAGTATCAGTACTATTAAACCTGGTTGAACACTTTTTTTATGTAGTCAATGTTGAAAACCATTGACAATTTAAATCTTTAGCACTTTAAGAAAATGAGATTTCAAGAGGTCAAGTGACTTTTAATCATGTTTTAAATTTATACTGTCCAATATGGTAGGCTTAGCTACACGTGGCTTTTTAAATTTAAATTTATTGGGATTAAATAAAACTAAAAATTGAGCTCCTCAGACACATTAGCCACTTTTCAGGTACCCAGTACCTACATGTGGCTAGTAGCTACCATATTGAACAACACAGATAATAGAAACTTTCATCATCAGAGAAAGTTCTCCTGGTCATTGCTATAAAAGAAATAATTCCATGTCTATTTTAAATGACTTTTGAAGCACAGCAGAAAACTGTCTCATGCCTAGGTATAAGCTGGATTGATTTCTAATCATTTAGTAACTTTAGAAACATCTTAAACCATTATTACAGAATGATTCATAGAATAAAATAGCTTTTAAACCAGTATCACTCAACATTAGCATGTGGACCTGTAAGGCACCTAATACCACAATGAAAATAACTTCTTGGACAAATATAAAAACTGACTCAAATCTAAGACACCCCACTCCATCTCTACCCCCAAACCAATGGATAATAATCCAGGAAGCCATTTTTCCCCTTGATTGGCAAGGAAAGCACGTGGGGGAAGGAAAGGGAGAGCTACAGTTTCCCAATGACTAGTCCACTGGGCTCGGAGACAACTCATAAGCTTGTCTAGGCACTGTCTTGGCACAAGGAGAGTATGAAGGAAGTTGGTCAAGGACAGTCTCCTCCTCCTTATAGTCTGAAAACAAAACCAGTGTGAGAACTGAGCTAAAATTCTCTAATAGGACTTATTACTATCACTATCCTTTCTAAAAACTATTATAGAACCGAGTTTTAAAACCTAAAACTTCTTGATCTCTTCTAGTAATCATGGCCATGGAACATGTTTCACAAAGCAGGCTTTGGTGTTAAAGAGATTCAAATCTATTGTGTTATATTTTTGCTGTGGCAAGCATCTAGAAAAATATCACCATTTTATTAACTTTGTTTTTTCAGTTGTGTTATGAAATTGAAACTTAGTACCCACTGTACCGGAATACATTGTTCCTTGTCTTGTGGCTTAAATTTTGTATTCCCAAGTGCATTATAGCAAGCAATGAGATCGCCGTGCCCAGGTCTAAACAAGAGGGAGCCAGAAAGCCAGTAGGACAAGAAAAAGCCAGCTTCAGTGCTTGCAGTGTGCTAGGTACTATTCTGAGCATTTTACATAGATTACATCATTTAATTCTCAGAGCAGCTCACAATGAGATAAGTGCTATTATTATCCTCATTTTACAGATAAAGAACCTGAAGGACCAAGAAGTTAAGTAGATAGTTCAAGGCCACACAGCTAGTAAGTGGTAGAACTGAACTTCCAACCTTTGCAGTCTCATTTAAGAGCCCAACATTTTAATTGCTCTGCTCTATTATCAACATGTACTTACTTCATGGTCATGGTTTTGGCTTAACAAGGTCAAGATCAGAGATACTGGTTTGGACTGGTCCACTTAAGTGGGAAGAAAAGACCTCTGGGTGGCAAGGTGAGAATGTGAGCCTGTGTGGCTTTAACCCCAGGTTTCCCAAGATTGCCTTGTTAGGGGGAGCACTCATCTTCACTTTGACAATTATCCCCTCTACTCCCTGGCATTACATACCCACATTGCTTTGCAAGGGCAACAATAATTGCAACAAAAACTATTCCCAGAGGTGAGAAAAGAGAAGGGGAGGGGCACTAAATAAACAGCAGTAGCTACAGATGCTCCTGCAGTGGTTACACAATAGCCCCTGGGGTCTGAAACCTGGATAGACTCAGGGGAGTAAGGTTTCCTGGCTCCAAGTAGGGGGCCAAGATGGACAGATACCAGCATTAATTAGACCATTATATAAAACATTACCTTCGTAACCTTGACAAATCTCAGCATGTTTCCACATTTCATCCAGGAATATAAACCAGAAACACAGTCTGTCCCAGTGTTGCTAGTTTTCTAACCTGCATGAATCAAATGATTTTCTCCCCCATACCGCAGCACCATGTTCTTCTCAGCTACAGAGACTTCTCTGGGTCTTTCATACCCACTGTGTTTCTTTGTTTATTGGGCTACAAACAGACGCAACTCTCCTGCACAAGCCCTTTGGACTTGCCCCACCTTCCAAGAGGTTCCATTTATGTGTGCATCTATGTATAATACACTTTTTATTATTTAGATCAGTTTTAGGTTCACAGCAAAGCTGAGCAGTAAATACAGAGGTTTCATACATACATCCCACCCCCACCCACACCGACTCCCCCATTATCAAATTCCCCTTCAGAGTGATGCATTTGCTCCACTCACAATCACTCAAAGTCCAGAGTTTACATAACCATTCACTTTTTATGGGTGTTGTACATTTTATGAGTTTTGACAAATGTATAATGAACTATATTCACTACTCTGGTATTACTCAGTTATTTTTAAAGGGAATCATGGATATATACTTTGCTCCTGAGAGACTCCACCTGCTTTTTCGATAATTCGGAGATGGTCTCATTGTTTCTGAAAAGCTTATAGGCTGATTCTCACCATGAATTCACTCCCAAGGCCTTTGCACTTGGTCTGACAGTGAGTGACAGCACAGGAGGCCGGGGCTCCGAGATACTCCTCAGGCAGCCAGCCTAGGAGCCAGAATCCTGAAGTTGTCTTGGCAACAGCTGAGATTTCTTGTCCTGGGATGAAAAACATGATGCCTCTTCATTTGTGAAAAGTCTGTTTTACACTTTCAATCTGCCTGGGGCATAAATATGCCAGGAATGGAGCCCTCAGGATGGGATTTCTTTTTTCTGATTTTGAAACAGAGGAGAAGATATTTACAATAAGAAGAGGCCTGCACACATCTCATACTGGGTATCAGGTTCAAATATTCCAATGGAGCCACAATCTAAGCTGGTCAAAGTGTTAAGCTTGAACAGAATTTTGTTTCAGATGCAGCAATATTTTTTAGGCCTTTCCAGAGAGACAGAATTCAATGCCTTTTGCTGGGACTCCATGGCCACTATCATTTTTTAAACCCTAACATAGAGTTTTGAAAGAGGAAAAAGTCTAACATCCTTAAGTGACTGCATATTTAATTATGCCTAATATACCTGCAGTGTTAAAGAACTCAGAGCCCTCTCCAAGTGTGAATTGTTCTAGTCTAAAACGTTTAGGAAGCCCATCAGCCTTGAATTAGAGGACAGACGTTCTCTCTGTTTCAACTTTTTTCTCTAATTGATGTTTCTGTTTGAGCCCAAAGAGTTGCAATTTCCTTGACTGCCTCTCCTTCAAAATTCTTCAGACCATTGTTTATCACAAAGCCCACATGTCTGCCTATCCCAGTTACAGGTATGTAAATAACACTTAATCTGTCTTCCTTCCTTTGAAGAGTAAAGAATGTGGCCTCTAACAAACATCCGCCAGATTTTATTTTAGAACTAGGAGAATAACTGGATTTCCTGCAGCAACCAGATTCACATACTTCTACGCTCCTGTAAGTGAAAATCACTAGGGGTGGCCACCCACCCAAGTGGTTGTGTGCACCTGGGCAAGGGTGGCTGGGCCAGCAATCAGACAAAAGAAAGCACTCGGTGCTAAGGCGATCCAGGAGCTTCTCCCAATACTCACATCCAGATCAGGTCAGACCTGCACCTCCCCAGCCTTTGGTATCAAGGGGGACAAAGAATAAAGACTAATAAGCAGACTTTATGCTTTTCCTCCCTTCCCCTAGCAGAGGATGTCGGGAGCCGCACATTTGGAATAACATCAGAAATGCCCTAGTTGGCAGGAACAAAAATTATTGCTCCTAATACAGCAACCCGTATGGGAGCAGATTAAACACCAGGGAAACATGTGATCACATCAAGAGCAGACTTTGCCCACTGGCCTCGCACCTCTGTCCTGGTCTGAGAGGAGAAAACATGTTACCTGTTATCTTCTGGGGACATTATACCTAATAGATGCTCAAGAAGGGATGCAGTGCCACAAATGATCCTGAACTGAGGAAAGATCAGAGGAAACCTGGTTCTTGCCTTGAAGGAACTTCCAAGATGGCTCTGGCATGTGTGTCTCCCAGCACACACACCATGATTGGAGTACAGACAACTAACTCTTCAGGGGGAAGTGTGGCTAATTCTAGGGAGGGCAGAGGATAGACTCAGAGAGGACAGACTCCCACAGGTGATGCTCAAGTGGGATCTGAAGGAGGAGTAGAGATTGGCCAGGCTGAAAATAAGGGCAGGAGAGGCATTCTACCCAAAGGGTAGTCGGGAGTCAGATACAAAAGACCAAGGGACCACATATTAGATGATTCATTCATGTGAAATGTCCAGGAAAGGCAAATGCATAGAAACAGAAAGTAGGTCAGTGGTCATCTGGGCGTGGAAGTGGAAATGGGGACTAACTGCCAGTGGGCACAAGAAATCTTACTGTGGGGATAAAATGGGCTACAACTGGACAGTGGTGATAATTGCACCTCTCAGTGAAGTTAGTAGAAATCACTGAGTTGTACACTTGAAATGGATGAATTCTATGAAATGTAAAATATACCTCATTAAAGCTCTTTAAGAAAGAAAAGGATAGGAACTAGTCATCCCATTTGTAGCGATCTGTGCTGAAGGGTTAAAGAAAAAAAAGATAAAATCTCATTCCATGGTTAATGTTTAAATGCCAGGGTCTGTAAAACACTCAGCACAGAACACTCAAGCAATTGCCTGTTGTTTAACAGCTAAACATCAGTCACTGTAAACACTGAAAGGAAAAACAATAAAAGTTATTAAAGTACATGTATATTTTATATAGGTCAGGTCATCTTGTGTAAGATATCTAAATCTATAAAATACCTATGTAAGATAATGTTTATATAAGATAGCCTATATCCCACCTTTACTCAATTTATCAACTCAATTTCTGCACTATGTTGTATGTTTTTCTTAGGCAGTCCATGATGACACAGAGTACATTGTTATATAGTAGCTAAGTTGTGTTCAACTCTTTTGCAACCCGATGGACTGCAGCCCACGAGGCTCCTCTGTCCATGGGCTTTCCTAGGATTTCCCAGGCAAGAATATTGGTCTGTGTTGTCATTTCCTTTTCCAGTGGCTCTTCCCAGACCAGGGATCAAACCCATGTCTCCTGCATCGGCAGGTGGATTATTTACCAGTGAGCCACCAAGGAAGCCTGACATAGAATATACCATATGGTTAAACATAATTTAGTGCCAACACAGGAGACTCGGGTTCGAACCCTGGGTTGGGAAGATCCCCTGGAGGAGGAAATGGCAACTCACTGTAGTATACTTGCTTGGAGAATCCCATAGACAGAGGAGCCTGGCAGGCTACAGTCCATGGAGCTGCAAGAATCGGACACAATTTAGTGACTAAACAACAACAAAAAACATAATTTAAACCTTTATTGATGGATATTTAACTTTTCAAATTTTTTCTTATAAATAAGTTCACTGAACATCCTTTTCCTTAAGTCTTAAGGTATTTATAGAAATGATTGGAAACATGTATAAAATAGAATTACAGGATCCAAGCATGCATGCATGGTTAGTGCTGCCATTGCGTGTTGCCAAATTGCTTCCCTGAACGTGTTTACTATATATGCCACCACCAACACTGTATTCACCAGACGGTAGCACTGAACACTTTAAAAATCTTGGTTAATCTGATAGATGCAAAGTGATTGTTTCTTTCACTTGAAGTCTCTGTAGTTGGTTAGTAGTGCATCTGAACATTTGCTATGGTTTATTAGAGCATATATTGTCTGTCAGTTGTTGGCTTGAGGCTTTTATGCCTCCTCGTCTTTAGGGATTTCAGTGTTTCTTGTGGACATACAAATATGTGAATTCTCCTTTGAGGATTTTTAACTCTTCTTTGTGATATTTTTCTTCCAGGTTTGTGTATTTTCTTTCATTTTATTAACAATGTACTGAAGTTCTAAATGCTTGTAGATCACTTTGTAAAAGTGATTTGTAGAAGATTCAGAAATATGTATGGGGGTGGGGTGGAGGAAAGGAGAGAACACTGCATTCTTTGCCTGCTTTATAATTTAGCCCGAGAGTACAAGTCTCTGAGTGCATCTGATCCCCACTATTGCTTTCATGATCACAGTTTACCTGTCACGCATGGTTCAACAACAATTTCCTAATCCAAGTAATGACTATCAAAGAATACCAACAGCCCTCTGGACCTTAGGACTGACTCAGGATTAAATTGAAATCCAAGAGGTGGGGATTGGCCTTATATTAAATTTTTTCTCATAGCTCCTAGCACTCAATGATCAAACCACAGTTAGATAATCTCTCTTTGATCAATAAGCAACTAAATAAGAGCTTTATAACTCTCCCTCTGTGAGTACTTAGTCACTCAGTTGTGTCTAACTCTTTGCGACCCCATGGACTGTGGCCTGCCAGGCTCCTCTGTCCATGGAATTCTACAGCAAGAATACTGGAGTGGTTGCCATGTCCTCCTCCAGGGGATCTTCCCAATCCAGGGATCAAACCCAGGTCTCCTGCATTGAAGGCAAATTCTTTATTGTCTGAGCCTCCAGGGAAGCCCAGGAATACTGGAGGAGGTAGCCTATCCCTTTTCCAGGGGATCTTCCTGACCGAGGAATAGAACCGGGATCTCCTGCATTGCAGGCTGATTCTGTACCAGCTGAGCTATCAGTAAAGCCACTCTCCCTTTAAATCTACATAAGAGTAGAAATATCAGATAATCACTGAGGAATTTTCAAGCAGATCTATTTAATAGGTGTGAACCCAGAGAGTTACTTACCATCATGCATTATGAAACATTCATACTTGCTGTATTGGTTGCTATTATACATAAGAATTCCCTATTCTAGACCTATGTTCTCTGAAAAGTAAATCTTGAGAACCTCTTCTTAAAAACGACTTGTTAACATGGAGGGAAAATGTTCGTGTCTTAGAATCAGTGTTAGAAAATAGTAAAGATATTCAAGAATAGCCTTAAATATTCAATTTGTTAGGTTAAAAATAATGGAAAAAACTGATCTTCACAGATGGTACTAGCTGTGTGACTCTGGGGAAATTGCTTTATTTCTGAATCTGTTTCTTCTTCTATAAAATAGAAAAAATTTACATCTTTACCCCAGTCCTGTGTGGTATGAGTTGTATCAAAATTTATGAATTGTAAATCATTAATCCCATTATGTTCAGATATTCTTTGATTCTTAAGTCAAGAAAATTAACTGGTAGATCAAGTGGCTTAATTCCTCAATGACTCCATTGCTAGGCAAAAGAATGGAGGACTACTGCTTGCTGCTCAAAGCACAGTGCTGGGCACTTTTATTTATATCTTCTTATTAAACCTGCAGAACACGGGCTGCTGCCCACATTTCAATGATGAGGAAATTGAGACTTGAATAAATTATCCTGCTTTTCTCACAGTGACAGATGCTCACCTGTGACTTATTTATGGATTTCTTCCATTTAACTAGTGCCTAATTTGTTGGACTTGTTAACCATTGACCTACGTGACATGTCCATTTTGATAACTAATAAGCATTTCAAATAAGATGAAAGACAAGCTCCTGAACAGTCCTCAAAACATGTCCTTCCCACACTTTCCCACTCAGCAAATGACAGCTTCTTTATTCCAGGTGCTCAAATTGAAACCTCAAGAGTTGCTCTTAATTCCTTCAAGTCCCATTCTGATCTTTAAGAAACCCTGCCAACTTCATTTTCATAATATATCCAGAATCTGGACCACTTCTTACATTTTCACACCAGCATTGTGGCTGAAGCCACCCACAGCTCTCACCTATGTTATTAAAATATCCTCCTAAGTGGTTCATTTCTGCCCTTTTCCCTCTAGCCTGTTTGAATGATCCTGCTAAAATGAAGATCCGATCACATGGTCTCTCTGTTTAAAACCTGCCAATGAATTCCCATGTGACCCAGAGTAAGAGCCAAAGATCCACAGTGGCTTCAAGGCTTCACATGACCTGGCTCTCCACACGGCTGACCGCACTTCCACCCTCTGTCGCTAGGCTGTGCCCTCACCTGGTGCTGCTCTAACTCCAGGTCCCACCACCACTCACTCCTTGCTTCCTTCTGCCTTTTATTCAGAAGCTATCTTCTTCGTGAGGGCATCCTTCACCATCCTATCTAAACTTTCTACCATTCAATCTCTCACGTATCCATTCCTGCTGCATTTGTTTCTTTTACACTCATCGCCAATGAACGACATTTTGTACTTACCTTCTTTGTCCCCTGTTCCTGAAATATAATCTCCACTGGGCCAGGTATTTTGGTCTCTCCATTCTCTGTTGTATTCCCAATGCCTAATGCATGGTGTGTACACCATAAATATTTGTTGAACAAGTGATGACTCCACTCATTATGGCCTCTATCTCATGCGAAGTCATTCTTTTTTTTTTTTTTGCAGACTCTTAACTTTTCTTCACATCACTTGCACCTTTATCAGATAACACAGGACTTCCTCAAAGTTTTCCACACATCTCTCCAGGCTTTTCTCTAGGTCTTCTTGACCAATTCTGGGTCACATGACAATTCCTAGCTCAATCACTGGCAGAAGGGAATGGGACCACCGCAACTGTCATTGTTTAATCATGATTTATTCCCTGCATCTGGGCAGACGGTTGCTGGAATGACATTAGGTTAACAGGAAGAAGAGAATGATTTTATATAGGAAAATAAGTGCCTGCCAAATCCATGAGTCACAGTTTCATGTTAGTGATCACATTTGAGCTTCAGCATCCTTACACGGAAGAGTAAGCAGGCATCCTGACCATTTTCACAGAAGACAAAACAAAGACACAGAGAGGTTCTCAACAATGCCAAGGGATCAGAGGCAGACCCAGCAGGGTCTTCCTGGGTTCTGGGTTCTTGAGAAGCAGGGTGGTTTGAGAGAAGAGTTGAGCAGGAATCAGAGACCCAGAAATTCGTTTTCACTCTGAACAAAAAATGATATGGCTTCAAACAGCTGTTTTGATACCTCAGGGCCTAGGTTTCTTCATCTATAAAATGACAATAACATCCCTGTCTCGTTCTGGAATTGTGCATGGGCTGATTAATCATTAAGATTCTCTTCTTAGCTATTAAACTCGAGCTCAGGCAGAGAAACAGGAGTGAATTATTGGACTTTGAACCCTGCAGAGCCAGAAGAGAGATGTTAGACTTCTTTGTAATGATATATTTTTAAAACCCGTTTTGTTCTGAAAATAAATACATAAAATGAACTTTTAAAGCCTTAGTATGTTCCTAAGGCTTGCCCCTTCATTGCGTCTCTAAATCCTTCTAGTTCTGGCTTTGACATTTCAGGAACACAGGCATTCCTCAGCAGGTTGTCTGTTCCTCATTTAGAGATCAAGTCCTCGTGAATCCACAGCTGGAAGGTTTCTTTGCAGATCCCCTTCATGGCGCCCATAGCAGAGGTCTTTGTAGCTTGAGAGCGATGACATCCTGAAACCTTGCTGGCCAGGATCCCAGTGCATACTGTTGCCAGGTTACCATCATTCTAAATTCTGCTTCTCACTCCCATGCATACATCCCAATATGTCACCTGCCTGAGAGATTCAAGAGTTTCTGCTAAAGAAGTAGCTTCACGAAGGCAATGGGGGAAAAAAATGACTGTTTAATAACTTTCTGACCATTGCATTTCAAACTCTATACCCATATGATGCATTTCCCAACCTTCTAATGCTGGAGTTTTTCCCTTTCTGCATGTCAGATATAATGTTTACTAATCCTTCCTTTTGGATAGAAATCTAAGTTGTCCCACGTATTATCTTATGTGATTTTGCAATTAAGAGAAATCACAGGTAACTTGCACAAGGTCGTTTTACTGGTTAAGAACAGAGTTGAGACTAGATGGCCGGGCTGCCAGGCTGCCTCATAAGTGTCATATGGAGGGTTACAATGTTCACATTTTCAAAACAGACATTTCTTTGTAAACTTGTTTACATAGATCACCACCCACTGTTAGTATTTTAGGGTACATCATTTCTGAAAAACAGTTAGGGAATCTTACTTAAAGAAAGCTGCCTACAAATTGGCAAAATTTTTCTGTAAAGGACTAGATAGTAGATATTTTAGGTTTTGTGAGCCAGATAATTTCCACTGCAACAACTCAGCTCTTCTCTGTAGTGAGAAGGCCTGTGGCCACAGATAACATGTAAACAAAACTGTGTTTCAGTAAAACTTTATGAGAACAGGTGGTAGGCTACAGTTGGTCCCTGTGCTATTGTTTGCTGACCTCTGACTGAGGCTGTGGTACTTTTAGGAATGTGCACTCTTTCACACTTAAAAAGGAATTGATAAAAATATTTGTCTGATTTTCTGAGTCAGATGGGAAGGTGAAATTTGTTTCATAAGATATTCCAGTACTTCAGAAAAGTCTCTACACTTTTACCGCACTGATACTCCACAAACTTGACTGAAGCATCATCAGTTCAGTTCAGTTCAGTCGCTCAGTCATGTTCGACTCTTTGCGACACCATGAACTGCAGCATGCCAGGCCTCCCTGTTCATCACCATCTCTTGGAGTTCACTCAGACTCGCGTCCATCGATTCCGTGATGCCATCCAGCCATCTCATCCTCAGTCGTCCCCTTCTCCTCCTGCCCCCAATCCCTGCCAGCATCAGAGTCTTTTCCAATGAGTCACCTCTTCGCATGAGGTGGCCAGAGTACTGGAGTTTCAGCTTCAGCATCATTCCTTCCAAGGAAATCCCAGGGCTGATCTCCTTCAGAATGGACTAGTTAGATCTCCTTGCAG